>JAKELI010000382.1:0-46052 GCA_021525025.1 Lactarius hengduanensis
GAACAGCTGCGACGACGGCGACGTTGCGACAGATGACAGTGACTCGGCGTGGCGACGCGATGACTCGGACAGTGGGGCCAGTAATAATGTATTCAAGTAGTATAAGTAGTGTTCGAAAGTCCAGTCCCATGAACCGGAAAAAAACCGGGACCGGACCGGACTGCAACCGATGGCAACCGGACCGTCGGTTGCGGTTCATCCGGCCTGGGAATTTTACCGGTTGCGGTTCATCCAAATCTGGCATTTGGGTGAACCGCCACAGGGCCGGTTGGGACCGGTCCCAACCGGTCTTTACGACCATGACCACGCAGCATCGACAACGACACCTACGAGTCTACGACCACGATTTCGACACCCGGGCCGACTGCAGCGCCGACGCCGACACCAACAACTTGGGCCTCAACAACAACAACCGCATCAACACCGACTCGGACGACCACGACCACGGCCACTACCATCGACGACGACACATCGACAACCACGACAACCCTCAACAACAACATGTCGACAACCACAACCACAACCAAGACGACAACGGCGGCACATCGACAACCGCGCACCATCATCACATCGACAACCACCCAAGCACCACGACGACGGCCGCAACAACAAGCACCACGACGACCAAGACGACAATACATCGACAGGCCGCAAGAACGACACACCGACAGCCCCGCAAGAACGACACACCGACAGCCGCAAGAACGACACCGACAGCCGCAACTGAAGAACGACACTCTGGTACCGACGGCCGCAAGAACGACATACTGGCACCGACAGCCGCAAGAACGACACACCGACAGCCGCAAGAACGACACGCATCAACAGCCGCAACATCGACACGCCGACAACCACGACGACGACGACGACGACGACGACTTGAGCCGACGATCGGGCGATCACTGCGACGCGTTCACAACGCCTCTTCGTCGCGAAGAGGACGAGGACTATTATATTCCATAGAGTAGTAGTCCTATACTAGTTACAACTTACAAGGCTTAATGTAATACCAGTAGTATAGTTCCCAGTCAATACATATTTCTAACGGTTGCAGTCGGTCTTGGGCCGGTTGCAACCGACCCTGAATGAGCCGGTTTAGACCGCGACAACCGGTCTTTTGAGAATCCGGCAACCGGGTGGGACCGACTCCTGTCGGTTCGGTCCGGTTTTGGGGCTCGGGGATGAACCGATGGATCGGTCCCGGTCCCGGTCTTTCCAAATTAGGCAAAAAAACCGGACCGGACCGGACTTTCAATCACTAAGTATAAGTAGTATGAATGAACATTCCTGGCTTCATGCAAGGAGGTTGAGGACTGCTCCAACGGCACGGTCACATGCCGACCCGCAGGGCCAACCCGCGCGGGTTTTCCGTACCCGCGCGACCCGCCGGTACCCGTACCCGCGGCTGCGGGAACCCATACCCATGAGCCCGGGTACGGGTTTTTGGTGGGTGTGGGTGCGGGTAGAGGTCTAGTCACCCATGGGTTACCCATGTTATGCACTACTCATCCACTACCGTCCCTGTACCCATCGCCCGGAGAGCCATGCTGTAACCCCGTACTCGAGCCCTTTGCTACCCCTGCGTCGTTGTATCACCCGGAGTCGTCCCTGTTGTCGCTAGACGAGACTGTCCCCCTCCTTCCCGCGCAACACGAAGCTTCAATAATTGTTCCCACTTCATGCCACTCGACGCCACCGCAACGACTTCCCAGACTCAAGACAGTCGCCTCGGTTTCCTCCCCGCTTGATAGCACACCGGCCTTCATCCTATCAACCCCTCAACTCAGACGCCAAGCCCCGCTGATCTATGAAGTCACGCCGATGCCCACACTCCATCTCCCACTCGCCTCGCCCTCGTTGATGCCGTGTCGCTCTGGCCTCGCTTACCAAGTCGCTTACTTCAACTTCGCGTTCGTTCTCATCACCACGGCAGCCCTTGTTTCGGCACTCTTCAACGCCTCGGCAGCTCTTCTCACCCACACGCGCAAGTTCTGGAGCAAGCAAGAAGACATCGGCAACAATCGGATCGGCACCTTCAAGACATCCAAGACATCCAACACCTTCGCGCATCGGCTTCGACTTGGGCAGCTCACGCCCCACGCCCCACGCCTCGTATTTGACCCAGGAGGCCCGGCTTCAAGTTCAAGACTACCCTCGGCACACGAAGACGTTCGCAAGCGCATGCCGAAAACACGCGACGGCTGCACCATGCTCAACAC
Organism: Lactarius hengduanensis; assembly: GCA_021525025.1. NCBI lineage: Eukaryota > Fungi > Basidiomycota > Agaricomycetes > Russulales > Russulaceae > Lactarius > Lactarius hengduanensis. Next base: position 2,220 of record JAKELI010000382.1, read on the forward strand.
TGGCCTCCCCCAATGACCCCCATTCCCGTTCCAACCAACCATCTCATCGTTTTCGATCCCGGAAGCGTAGGTTCGCAACTCGGCGACGCTTGCAGGTGTAGGCCTTAGTTTTTGATGACTTTATCTTCATGCACTCTTCCCCTTGCCCTTCCCACTATAGTTTTAACTCGCGTTTTCTTCATTTTCGACGCTCAAGCACAATTTTTTTTTTTTCTTTAGAAGTAGCTTGACCGGGGACGGTCAAGATTTTGACCCCCCAGGAGGTGTAAGGCCGGCCTTCGGGCTGAGTCCGAAACCGCTCGTTTTCATATCTCGATCGCCTCGGCATGCGGCCTTGGTTCGTGTCCCTTTTCCTTTTACTGTTTACTGCCTGAACTCTTTGTATATATACTTTTACTTTACATTGAATCAGACAGCGCTCGGTCGCCCTTGCTTTACCCCAACTTAGTGTGATTGTCCCGGAAGTCAGGCCCAAACGCGGGCACTCGAAGGACAACTCTCGCTATCTTTTCCCCCATCTTTCTGGCTGCTTTCCTCTAACCCCTCCTCCTTTTATAACCACCCTCTGCCCACGAATTCTCACGCACGTGCTTTCGAGCACATTCAACGTGGCCTTTCTCAGTGTTCCTTTGTCTCAGTTCATTCGCTTCGCTTCTTACTTTTCCTCTTTTAAATACAAAACTCTTTGTACTTAAACCTCTCTACTACTCTCTATTGAAACATGGAATAGCAGCGCTTGTTGCGCAGCAATGCACGCAGCTAACAGGAATGGTGTTCTCACCTTTGAGTAGGTTGAGAGACTATAGCGGTGGAGAGGGTGCACAAGTGAGTAAGAGAGTGAATGTCTATTCGCCTCCCTCCCCATGGGAGGATATTTATACTCTATGGTCCTACCCTGACCATTTGCGTAAAAGTGATGAGTACAGGCGTCCACAATATCGCGTTTTTACACACGCCTGATGTAAACTACCACTTCGAGATAGCCATAGGGCTTCTCCTTCTCAGAGGGCGTATTGCGCCCGCTATAGTACGTATCCTGACTACCGTAATAGGAAACTATACTATCATAGTGTCGTAACTGCTATAGATAAGGTCCTTACGTACTTATCACGTTCCAACAGCGCTCGGATGCCTCTTGTTTCCCCCAACTTAGTGTGAATATCCTGGAAGTCAGGCCCAAACATGGGCACTCGAAGGACAACTCTCACTATTCTTCTCCATCCTTTCTGGCTGCTCTTCTTCCCCTCCTTTATCCTTAACCACCCTCTGCCCACGTTTACTCACGCATGCGCTTTCGAGCACGTTCAACGGACACGAGTATTCCCCACACACTGTAAGGTTCCCTTGCGCTCTGGGCTCGAAATCCACTGTTTTTGCCTGTTTCAGCCTTGCTCGACGGTATCCCTCAGCCACCTGCAGCCACCTGGATTCGAAGTCAAGCTGTCTCCATTAATATTTCCATCTCTGCTTCCCTTTGCCACCCTTCGCCCTCGTGTTTCCGTCTCCCTCATACTCTACTACCAGTCATAATACAAGTCTCGCCATGTCATCTGCATCTCTGTTCTCGTCGTTTCCTGCCTCGTCATCACTTCCATCTCCTCTCGTAGTCATCGCCGCCCTGTCTGACCCCGGACACCTGCGGAATGCCACCGAACGACATGCCTCGGACGCCTTGCCCGAGCCCACCTTTCATCCCTTCGCTTGCCTCTGCGTCAATCGCAGACATTCTCTTTCAACCTGTCAAACTTCCCTCTATCACTCCACTAACCTCTGCCATCACCCATTGTCTCTCATTGATCCACCCTATTGCTCCTAGTCGCTTGCAAGACACCGTTGGAGGCCGTGTGAGCCATTGTCCCGTCGCTGGAATTCGGAGGAGGTTTCCCTATTGTTGTGCGTCATCACGTCTCGTATCCTTTGTTCGAAGTGCTCATATGATCCTCTCTTCTCGGCCTTATTTTACTTAGATCTTGGAGGGTGCTCTCCTCATGGTTGCGCCCATATCCCTTTGTCTGTTTGTGCCTGTGCCACTTCTCGATTCGTTTCCTTACGCTCGTACCGTTTCCCCCATCCCTCTCTACCCCTCGCTCTCTCACTATACATTTGACTTTGACTCGGAATGCATCGTATACTGGATCAAATGTATATAAACCATCCGCGTCGACTCGTTAATGTATCATTGATCTCCCTCTCTGTCTTATCGTTTGCCTCTAAGTCTCATTCTATGCCGCGCCAGTCCAAGAAAGCCTCGTCACCGTCTAGCCATCGCCTTCGTCATCGCCGCCTTCACCTTCTGAGTCGCCGACCTCAGAATTGCCTGCCAAGTAGAAGCCACACCATCGCCATACCTGCCGCCGCCTCGCCACGCCTAAGCCATCGTCAATGCCTTTGTCAACCGACCACCACCCAGTCGCAACACTTTCGCCACCGATGTCTCGCCCTAGCAGTCCACCAGCCATTCCAACATCCTTACCTTCCTTCTCACCCACTCGCTTCGCTTCATCTCACTCTCCCTCGTTTCACTTTCACCTGCTCTCGAGCCCCTTTCCTCTTGGTTCATTAGCTTCAGTGACCCCTGCACGGAATCCTCTCCACTTCGAACTCACACGGACATCACTCCATACAACGCCGAACCTTCACTCCCCTGGGACCCCTGTGCATTGACACGCTGCGCTTCTCTGCCCCAGCCAGTAGTCATTTTTGTGTAGTAGTAGTACAATTCATTAATAAATTCAACATGCACACCCGTACCTGTAGTGAAATACCCGCCAACCCCTGACCCCCGACCCGTACCCGCGGGAACCTGTACCCTTGAGGGCGGGTACGGGTACAGGTAGCCCTTCCCAACCTGAGGGTTACCTGGGCCAATCACTACGGGCCGTGCAATTTTAAAATATGCTGACCCCCCTTGGGCAATGATGACGCAGCAGACCTTTGTAGATCACAGATATAGATATCTAGAGTAGTACATAGCATAGCATATGCTAATCCATGCTGAATTTAAAAAAACCCTTTGTTTATTTTTTTTTTGGCTAAAGAATGCGACTCTGGTCAACTTTGAGTCGAAGTCGTGACTTTGGAGCTGTGACTCAGCGGGGTTGCCACATTACCATGACTCAGCTCAGCCCGGCTCGAGCTGAGATTGACTCTGACTCAAGCTGATTCGGAGTCAAAGTTGTGGCAACACTACCGAGCATGGTACGCGCGGACGCTACCGCCGCTCGGACTTCCGGCGGATCGAATCCGCCACTCCCCCTCAAGCGCGACGTAGCCCGAGGGAGGAGATGTGAAAATTTGCCTTCCACTTGGGAAGGGCTTTCGTCAAGATGTCCGTGGTCATGTCTTCCGTCGGACAGTACACGAGTCGCAGCGCGCCGCTCGCTACGATGTGTCGAATGAAATGATATCGGATGTCGATGTGCTTGGTACGGGCGTGATAATTGTCATCCATAGCAAGTCGAAGGGCTGCTTGATTGTCGCAATAGAGTGTCGTAGGCGATTCGAGCTCGGGGAAGAGCTCGAATATGAGCTTTCGAAGCCAGATGGCTTCCTTTGCTGCGTGCGTTGCGGCAACGTACTCAGCCTCGGCTGTTGAGAGAGTTGTTGAGACGCGACTGCATAAGTCACATGTCTCGTGGGATATGATTGAGTCATCCCATATACTATATACGGTGTCTGTCCCTTATGGACTGATTTGGACTGGACCGGACTTGTACGGACCGCTTTTGTTTATCTTTATTGACAGAGTCATATATGGCTCTTATTGTTCTCAATTATTAAGACACTGGTATTATCTGCTTTAGGCAGCTATTGTTCTCTGCCCTCCAATGGCATTTCTCCCTCTGGCGCACAGACCACCTGTATTGTGTTTGGATCACCTGTGCGCACAGACCATTCTTATCTAAGCGTCCTGTATATAAGGACAGCTGTTTTCGCCTATACACTTCAGAGTTCCCTTCACCTCTGAAGTGTAAGTTCCCTTTCTCTTACTTCTCTTATTACCTTTGCTCATAGACGTTCTATAGTAACTTGTCTATTAGGTATGCAGTTGTAACAGAGTTCCCTTCACCTCTGAAGTTAACTTGTCTATTAGCCCCTTGCTTTTACTCGCTCTGTTAGTTCTGCGCTCAACAAGAGTAACCAGCTCCTGCTTGCGCGAACTCCAGGAGACAGCGCCGCCATTTAATTGGAAGATGTGGCCAGAGATAGCATGCTGGTGCTCCTGGGTAGCACCATCAGCATCTGTGTACCCTATAACATCATGGCGTTCTCTGCTGTATGTCAGCTCCATATCGCGCGTTCCAGCCAAATACCGGAAAATGCGCTTCACCGCTTCCCAGTGAGCGATGCCTGGGTTATCGAGGAACCGGGAGAGCGTCGACACGGCGAAGCTGATGTCGGGGCAGGTCGCGACTGACGCATACATTAGGCTTCCTATGGCCTCTCTGTACGGCGTCTTTTTCATCAGCGCTGTTTCGGCGGGGCTTGTAGGAGAGTCGCTCCGGGAGTACAATACTCCCGGCACCACGGGCGTGGCGTAAGACTTTGCGTCAACGAGGGCGAACCGGGCAAGGATAGAGTCGATATAAGACTTCTGGGAAAGGGATATGATTCGCGTTGAACGATCACGCATGACTTTGATACCTAGTAACCAGTGAACTGGTCCTAGATCAGTGAGCGCGTAGCAATCGTTCAGTTTGGTTTTGTACTCAGCAATTAACTCTGCTGAGTCCCCGGTGATGATACAATCGTCGACGTGAATGGCAAGGATAAGGCGATGGCCCTTGACGCGACTGAAGAATACACCTGGGTCTGCCTGCGAGGTGCGGAAACCAAGGTCAGCGAGTGCGCAGGCAAGGGTGTCGTACCATCGTCTCCCCGCCTGTTTCAGCCCATAGAGAGACTTCCGAAGCCTCTTTACTGAGTTCTCCTGCTGTGAGTCGTATCCCGGCGGGGGCTGCATGTAAATCTCTTCGTCTTCGCCGAGTTGGCCATTGAGGTACGCGCCGTTGAAGTCGAAGGACTCAATTTCCCAGTCGTTGCACGCGGCAACTGCCAAGATTGTGCGAAAGCTTGCGAGTTTTGCGACGGGTGAGAAGGTGTCGAGGTAGTTGACGCCGTAGACTTGAGTAAATCCGCGAGCTACCAGTCGCGCCTTGTACTTCTCGATGCTGCCGTCCGCCTTGCGTTTGATCCGAAAGACCCACTTTGATCCTACAATATTTTTGTTAGCCGGACGCGGAACTGTATCCCAAGTTCCGGCTTGCTTGCGATCCATGGCCTCCTTCCACCAGGGCCAGTCCGGCCGCGCCTGCGCTTCGCTGAGCATCTTCGGGTCACCACCTGCCTCTTGTATGGCTGTGGTTATGAGGGCGTCATGATTAGTGTTGTGGGAACTCCCGGCTATTCCTGGCTTTAGCCGAGAGCCATAGCCGGCTTGTACATAGCTGTACGTAGCCGAGCACGGACTCAAATCCCCGTTTGGATAGGTTTGTTCCGGCTCCGGTCAGCTCCGATCTCGGCTTGCCAGGTGGCTAAGTCACTCACAAGCCCACTTCACATCTTTAACGAGACGGACTGAGCACAGGACCACATAGCGCCGCATATTTGCTTGTACATTATCTCCTCATACAGTGCACCTGCCAAGTTGCCATGGTCACACTCACACCCCTGGGTTCTAGCAACGCGCTGCTCCCTTTTGGGACCCCAGTACACACTCGCTCTTCGACGACTAGATATTTCGACACAAAACACCTATCACGCGATCAGATTGTTCGTGTCATGTCACTTGAGATGGCCCCCTTCTTTCTTGGTCCTATGCCTCCTGGAGAGTTTCTTTCAACCTTTCTTCCGAGTTCACAACCTTCAGGCTTCCAGCCAGGCATGTTTGATACTCTCGCCAACCTTCGGACTGAGCCTTCAATGTACAAAAAATTTGTGAGTATTTGGGCTTTTCAGAGCATTTTACTGAAAAGAAGCTCTAGATTAACATTGTTCAACCATACCTCAAGACAATCCATATTCGCAAAACGTCACGCTCGCCAGACAAGGCCATTACCGACCGCCCAGTTTCCTTCTCGCCTGATTGTACAGTTTACGACCAGGCGAACAACAGCTCCACCGAAAACAATTCCGCCTTCAGTGATATCTGCATTGAGTTCAAGATCAGGTCGGAGGACGATGCCTTCTTAACCGATTTCTCGGATGGAGCATCCGTTTCGGGCCCCAATTGTTACGATTCGACTGTTCTCTTGTACGATACGCGATTTCCGCGGGCTTCTCATTTCTCACGCGCCGCTTCGTTTCCCATGATTCCACTTACGCACAACTCGATTCAAGGGGTAGCTTGCGCCATCGAAAACCACCCCACATTTCCGAGTTACTTCCATGAGCGCATGACTCCGCGCATCCTTATCTTGCTGTATCCGGATTCCCCTTTATTCCGTTCTCGATCGGAAGACTCGTTATCGCGCCATGTGTTTGGCCTGACCAAACACCTTGTACTACTATATAAGGTCTCGTATACCTAGCTTGTACGGTAGACTTGACTTCTTGTGTAATACCACATCTTCCGTCTCACGAACCGAGTGAACTCGCCTTTGCGCTTGAGTCGAACTATCCGCTCGCCGTTACGCTTGAGCCCACCTTGAATTCCGCTATTATCCTTGTGTCCCGGGAGACCAAGTGATACTTGTGCATCATCATCTCTGGTCCTAACCGACCCACGCCTTTCCGAAACCCGATACGACTTACGAAGTACGCGTTGTACTTAACGCCCCTGTGGTGGCGTTACACCAATCGACTCATGAGTCGAAATCAAAAAGGGATCACAACGGCCGGTCAAATCACTATTTATGCGGCTTTGCAGCTAGACTGCCAGTATCGCACTCACGTCTTCAGCGTCCTCATCGTCAAGGATTACGCACGGCTCATTCGATGGGATCGGAGTGGCGCGATCATCACTGCCCCTATATACTATCGACGAGATCCAGAGTTATTGGACTTTTTCACTCATTATGATCAGGCAGAGAGACCGGCGCGAGGACATGATGGCAGCGTTCGCAGTGCCACACCAGCAGAGGTTCAGAAAGCCGTTCACACTGACGATGACTTCTGCACTTCTCAGGGGCTCCTCATCGTCACTGTCCCCCATCAAGTGGGCAGCTCATGCAGCGAATACATCATCAAACCACCTGTCGCCCGATTTTACACGCCTCCTGGCTGCGCAACCCGCACCTCAATTGCATACGACATCCACAAGAGTCGTATCGTCTTCTTCAAGGACTCCTGGAGGGTTGCTTGTGACGGAATAATGAGGGAGGGAGAACTCTACAAGATTCTCAATGATGCCAAGATACCCAATATCCCTTATTGCTCGGCCTCTGGTGACGTTGGCGAGGACACCTATCATTTTACACGCACTCACGCTGGCCAATTTGTCGATGCGCCCTGGGCACTGATATCGCCAACACACGTATTCACCCCCCATCGGCACCACCGACTAATCCTTGATGATGTCGGCAAAAAGTTGGAAATGTTCCAATGCAGTAGGGACATGGTACGTGCCATTCGTGCAGCGTTGATCGGTGTGTATCCGCCCCTCTCTACTTTCGTTGACTGCCAACTGACTGTTTCCAGCTCATCGCGACGCGTACGAGAAATGCGGGGTCCTTCATCGCAACATCAGTGCCAATAACATACTATTAACGGAGTGCCCTTGCTTTGAAGGCGGGCTTCTCATCGATTGGGACCTCTGTAAAATGGTCGACCCGGGTGATCCAATGGCAGGCGGTGCTCGCCAGTCCACCCGTACGGTACATTAGTCCAATCCCTCCAGCTGGCGCCTTCTTAACGAGAAAATTGCAGGGTACGTGGCAGTTTATGGCAGCGGACCTCATAGAAAATCCCAAGATCAACCAGACGTTCATTCATGACATTGAGTCCGCATTTCTTGTTTTGCTCTGGATGGCTACCCACTATGTCCAAGCCAAGTTGGGACCGGAGCTGCTATCAGGCATCGTTAACTTGGTCTTCAATCTACAAGTCTTCGGAGGCTCTGGAGCACCGATGAAATCCATGTTCATGTGTGGTGAACAAGAACTCAAGAAAATTGTCTTTCGTGACAATGCCCCTCTCACTCGACTCCTGCTCAATTTGAGGGAATTACTTGGCGTTCGTCATCAGGAATGGCCAGAGGCACCTTCTACTCATGAATTCAGCGTCAATAACATGATCCACCAAGCTCTTCACGAGGGCGCTCAGGGAACCGAATCACCTTCGAAGCCGACCACTGCTAATGAATCATCGCAAGAGAAGCTATTATACGAAGCGCAACTTACACAGTACGAGACTCAGATGTCGGCCCTCCAAAGCCACAAAGCCGCTATCTACATTATTACTGCGGCCATCAATCCAGACATTCCTTGGCCAGCTGTCGAACCTGCAAAACGGCAGGCACTTATTCTCCCTCTTACAGAGAGATGGGTCGCACATTCGGGTTCCAAGAGATGCAGGGATGTTGCAGTGGAGGGCAAAAGTGGGGATCTCATGGAACGGGAGGCATTACCGAAACGAAACAAGTCACTTTGATAACTCATGTTTTCTGTCATCATACTGTCGATTGTACTCATGTCTTAGTGTCAGTCGTTTGAATTTATTGTAATCGTTTGCGTTGCGCAATGACCTGAGTTCAGTAAGGTCCAAGCTTGACTGCACGCGCATGACATGAGGCCTGAGGAGGCCTGTTCACTTACGTCTGTTTGTTTTACTTACATATAGTGGGGACAACTCTTTTTTTTTTGTCCCACATCTGCATCAATGCCCACTCGACATGCTCCGAAGGCCAAAGTCGTCAATAATGTCCCCTTAGACCCACACGAAGGCTCGCCGGCTCCTGCTGCCCCAGTGCCCTTGACTGGCCAGGTTCGGCGTACTCATTCCCGTGTGCCAGTGAGTTTGATATTGTTCGACACTGGGGGTTATAAACTGGCGACCAAAGCTTAGTCTACCACTACGAAGGCCAAAGTTGTCCCCGCAGACTCTTGTCCGTCAACTGGCCAGGGTCAGTATGCTTGGACCCGGGTGAGTTCAATATAATTCTAACAACGATTTTGCTTTGACGTCCACAAGCGTACTGCAATCAAGCCCGTCGCACATGACAGCGGCGGTGAAGAATTCGAGCTTCCCGACGTTGCCAGTGATAGTGACGATCCCCAGGATGAACCAGCTCCTGATCACTCAAAAGGCTTACTCACTCCGCAATCCAACACTCTTGCCACTTTAGACTCTGACACTGGGCCTCCAGTCAGCGATATGGAAGTCTTTTTTGACGAGTTTTGTAATGAGGATGGTGTGAAGATGAGACAGTGCAATGCGTGTTTGTAAGTCATCATGTATTATTCGCGCCGTGATTCTGATGAAGCATCAGGAAGGAGGGCCTTAGTGAAGAGAAGGCACGCTCCTATGGTCCAAATACAGGTAACAGTAACCTTCGGAAACACCTGGTCGTGAAACATTTGGCCTTATACAAGGATGCTGCCAAGACTCACAACTGGAAGCACAAGTCTTTGGATGCGCAAGATAGGCCTGCCGTGCAGGAAGGCTCGCCTGGGCGTAGGCTTCCTGAGTACAGTTATGCTGTATTCATCCAATTTCTTATTCGCTTCATCGTCGCGGATGACCAGGCGAGCGTTGCCCTACTTGACTTCTGTCTTACCTTACCCTTTTGAACCCAGTCACTTCATGTAGTCGACTGCCCTGAATTTCGTGATATCTGCTGGCTTCTCCGACCTGAACTCGAACACATCCCACATCATGACACAATACGTGAAAAAATTACCGTTGAATGGGCGAAAGCCTTCACGGAATTGCGTGACGAACTTACTGTAGGTCATCTCCTTGGTGCCAAGAGCATTGACGACGTTGTATTGACCCATAACTGCAAGAAATCATGTGGTCGGATAAGTTTCACCGCGGATATCTGGTCAAGTAGATCCTTATCCCCGTATCTGGCTGTTACATCACACTGGATTGCCCGGGACGCTAATAACAATCTCTCTCTGAAAGCTGCTCTAATTGGCTTTCACCTAGTGATTGAAAGTCCGGTCCGGTCCGGTTTTTTTGCCTAATTTGGAAAGACCGGGACCGGGACCGATCCATCGGTTCATCCCCGAGCCCCAAAACCGGACCGAACCGACAGGAGTCGGTCCCACCCGGTTGCCGGATTCTCAAAAGACCGGTTGTCGCGGTCTAAACCGGCTCATTCAGGGTCGGTTGCAACCGGCCCAAGACCGACTGCAACCGTTAGAAATATGTATTGACTGGGAACTATACTACTGGTATTACATTAAGCCTTGTAAGTTGTAACTAGTATAGGACTACTACTCTATGGAATATAATAGTCCTCGTCCTCTTCGCGACGAAGAGGCGTTGTGAACGCGTCGCAGTGATCGCCCGATCGTCGGCTCAAGTCGTCGTCGTCGTCGTCGTGGTTGTCGGCGTGTCGATGTTGCGGCTGTTGATGCGTGTCGTTCTTGCGGCTGTCGGTGTGTCGTTCTTGCGGCTGTCGGTGCCAGTATGTCGTTCTTGCGGCCGTCGGTACCAGAGTGTCGTTCTTCAGTTGCGGCTGTCGGTGTCGTTCTTGCGGCTGTCGGTGTGTCGTTCTTGCGGGGCTGTCGGTGTGTCGTTCTTGCGGCTGTCGATGTATTGTCGTCTTGGTCGTCGTGGTGCTTGTTGTTGCGGCCGTCGTCGTGGTGCTTGGGTGGTTGTCGATGTGATGATGGTGCGCCGGTTGTCGATGTGCCGCCGTTGTCGTCTTGGTTGTGGTTGTGGTTGTCGACATGTTGTTGTTGAGGGTTGTCGTGGTTGTCGATGTGTCGTCGTCGATGGTAGTGGCCGTGGTCGTGGTCGTGGTCGTCCGAGTCGGTGTTGATGCGGTTGTTGTTGTTGAGGCCCAAGTTGTTGGTGTCGGCGTCGGCGCTGCAGTCGGCCCGGGTGTCGAAATCGTGGTCGTAGACTCGTAGGTGTCGTTGTCGATGCTGCGTGGTCATGGTCGTAAAGACCGGTTGGGACCGGTCCCAACCGGCCCTGTGGCGGTTCACCCAAATGCCAGATTTGGATGAACCGCAACCGGTAAAATTCCCAGGCCGGATGAACCGCAACCGACGGTCCGGTTGCCATCGGTTGCAGTCCGGTCCGGTCCCGGTTTTTTTCCGGTTCATGGGACTGGACTTTCGAACACTACTTTCACCGCCTCATGGGTGCACATATGGGTAAAAACATTGCTGAGGCCATCATGTACCTCATTGATCGCGCCCGTATTACATCGAAGGTATGTATCCGTGTGTCGATGCCACGAACCTTACTGAAAACCATAGATTGGCCATTTCACTCTTGACAATGCTTCAAATAATGCGGCTGCTATGAAAGAGTTGCAAGAATTACTCGTCGAGCGTGAGGTCGCGTTCCATCATCTCAATAATCGTATCATGTGCTACCCCCACGTCATCAACATCTGCACCGCCCACATCATCGGTGCAAGTACTCGAGTCAGCAAGAAATACCTGGACAGCAACTGTTTGGATGGTGACGATGACGACGACTTTGATCCTCATTGTCAAACAGGGCCTGAACTCGACAATGAGTTCATCGCATTGCAGCCACCAGGGCGTCGGGCGTGGCTTAGGAGTCTGAAAAGCGATCCTATCAAACGTGTTGCGTATATTGTCCGCTACATACGTGCATCGGATGCCAGAAAGCAGACATTCACGAGGATCGTCCGGCTCTGTACCAAGGATGACCCCGATTTATGCAATGCTCCGCCACTCCAGCTGTCACAATCACGTGATATGCCACGTCACGAGGCTTCCACTTCTCGGTAATCGGATCACACGTTTCAGACAGCGAACACGCCAGCGAGGGTTTGTCTCGCTGGCGCAGTCAGGTTGACTCACGTATCAAACGCACAAAAAATCGTAGTAAATCCACAGTCAATTGTACGACCTGTATAAATACAGAGTAGACTAGCTTGTATTCGGTAGCTAGTCTTTGAATCTTTCTTGACTCGTATTCTGCTCCACTCAGCCTTCCCTTCCAGAAGGAAGAGCTCCTACCCTCTGCCCGAGCCCTTCTCAACCAACTTCTCGAAGTCACCTCGAAGCTCTCGGGATTACTCCGACTAGTACCCTTTGGGTCGACGACCCGTCAAGGTCGTAACACCAGCTCATTCAGCATGTCAAGACTCGATGGGATTCTGTTTACCTCATGATTCAATGTTTCCGTTTTCTTCGAGAGGTAAGCTTAGATGTCCTCATGAACCGTCAGTACTAATTCTAGACATTAAGGCCGTAGATATGTATTTCGCTAAAGAGTCAGCCATCGAGTCTATGAAGTTAAGCGCCATCGACTGGGAGCTCCTAGAGAGCATAGAAGTCGTCCTTGAGGTACGTTCTCCGAACACCCTTCACACATCACATTGACCTGATTACAATCACGAGGCTGCACACGTGGTCCTGCAAACTATGTCATCCGAATCAACGCCGGTCTTGTGCGGTGCCATTGCCAGTTTTGAACTTCTCATGACTAAATGGGAGCGACTGGGTGAGGAACACCCGGAACTGCAATACTGGACACAGGTTGGTTTGGCCTGGGCACGAAAGTATTACAAGCGGATGGACGACACCAATGCCTACGTCATCGCCATGAGTGAGTTTCTGTTTTCTAGATTACGCAGTTGCTGATGCGTACAATATAAAGTTCTCAACCCTTCCATACGCTTCTCATGGATCCAGCGCGAGTGGGATTCGGAATACATCAAGAGGTCCAAACAAATCATGCACGACCTCGTAAGTACTTGACCTATTCTCACGTTCTTGCATTGACTATTTGCCCTAGATGCGCAAGTATCGTGAACAAGACCCATCTATTGTGCGACCCGCTCAAACCGAAGCTCCCTGGGCCTCCAAGCTTCCATCGTATGCAAAGACGTCGACACGATTCCAGCTCAAGGATCACCCCATTTACCCCAGACTCAATACTAGTTCAGACCAGATGGAAAGTGTCGAAGACGAATTCGAAAAGTACACCTCGGGTCTGTTGACGTCAGACAAGACCAGCATCCTGATCTACTGGGAGGTAAGCCCGTATCTCACTCAATCAGGTTAGCAGTGCTATTACAACTCGTGCTACCGATAGGCCCACAAGTCAGAATTCCCGACGCTGTTTGCTATCGCCATGGACTACCTTCCGATTCAGGCATCTTCCGTCCCATGCGAGTGTGTCTTCTCATCAGCTGGGGAGACCGATACCAAGAAGCGAAATCGGATCACCGCCGCCTTAATGGAGGCTCTACAAATGCTGAAGTTCCTGCTGAAGAAGCAGCGTCTAGACTTCACAGCTGGTTGGAAGACCCCGGAAGCTGCGATGCTGGGAGAGACTAAGACAGAGGAAGACTTTCAGCCGATGATCATGCTTGATTCTTTGTTGGGTGAGGACATCGAAGCGGCGAGGGATGAACTACTTGGTGACGATATGAAGAACCACGACATTGAACTCTAGGTATTTTGGTTTTAGATACCTCACATGTTCCCGACTCGGTACTTCCATGTATCTCAATACACGCACTCTCATCTTCTCATACATGCTCTCGTTATTGTTGGAAAAACTGTGGGAATATCTCGTCGGAGCTCTAACTAGCACAGACCATTCCGTTCTCTCCGTCCGTCTCTCCCATTTTCATCCATTGCATCCAAATTCCCTGTCTTTTTATTGACTTATATTTCCGAGATATATATACTTGGTCAACCCAAATTCCCATCCCCATGTCAGATTCAAATGAACGCCTCAGGACACGTCTAAATAGTCAGCAGCCCAACATAGTTCGTGTACGTGGAAGGTATAGAGTGGGAACGTTACTGGGTTCTGGCACTTCCTGTCACGATCTCTCGTGCCATGTCTCAGACTCGGATTCGGACTGACTCTCGGACTGGTTCCCGACTCGCGCGCACGATCGGTGAAGCCCGACTGCGACTTGTATTTGACTCATGCATGCCTTGCGGTACCCTGTAGCCCGCACGTGACCTGTGACCGTGACTCGTGACTGTGACTCGCCCCGCCTAGACCCTATCACGTGACCAGTAGCTCGTAGCCTGGCAGTGACGTCATACCCTATGCCCTGTGCTTCTCGAAGGTTCCAGTACCTTCCAGGACATTCCACCACGACCCCGTACCCTGACCCTGCGCCCTATGCGCTGGCAGACCCTTGACCCTGTGCGCTGGCATACTGCCAGCGAGGAGACTCGGTACATTTACGGCGCTGGCCTTACTGCCAGCGAACCTCGACTCCCTGTATATAAGGCTCAGTAGAATGGCTTGTAGTCGCCATTCTAGTTATCGTCGTTTTCCTGCCACTCTAGTCCCTTCCTCTCAGCTTGCCTGTGTGCCAGCTCCCTCTCTCACTGTCTTCCACCTGAGTAACCCTTGAGGGACTTGCGCCGTCAGCAAGCTGCCCAAGACAGGTCAGCCTCTCCTCGTCGACAGGAGCACCGCCGTCACGCAAGAGCCCGCGCGTCGGTATCCCTCCATCTTCTCTCACTGTCGGTTCGGCTGCGCCCCCCGTCCCACCGCCTTCGGCACGAACGACCCGGCAGGGTCGTGACACTTCCGGTGAGCCATTCTGATTGAGGCGCTTCGATTTTACTCAACCCTCTAGGGGATGTCTATCTGGGACGAGATATCAAAACTGGGCAAGACGTTGCCCTAAAATTTGAACCTATCCAAACACACACTCTTAGGCTCTCTCACGAGCATAGCGTCTACAAGGCTCTCTCTGGCATGTCAGGAATCCCTACCATGCATTGGTATGGTAGAGAGGTCCCCTACAACGTGATGGTACTCGATCGCCTCGACCTCACGTTAGACGAGGTGATATCCAAGCGTCACGACATCAACTTGGTATTTTCATATGCCGGTCAAATGGTAGTATCCATCCGTTTCACACTCCCGGACGTTTAGCTCATATACCCACTCTTTTACAGCTCTCGTGTCTTGAATCACTACACGAACGAAGCTACATTCATCAAGACGTCAAACCCACAAACTTCATGACAGGCGTTGACGAGCTAAGCAGCCAGGTGTTTCTAATCAACTTCGGCTTGGCCCAACTCTTTCGCAATTCCTCTACTCGTCGACATGTTCCGCTGGTTTCTGGGCTCAAGACCGTAGGCACCATCGCCTTTACCTCAATCAACAGCCATTTAGGATGGACGCAGTCACACCGCGACAATCTTGAGTACTTGTGTATAGTATAGTCTATCTATGTCGTGGTCGCTTACCTTGGCAGAACATTGTCAAGGGGTCCGTTGAGAAGTACGCAGCATCTGTTCTCGAGAAGAAGATCGCCTCGAGTAAAACTCTTTGCCAAGGCCTACCTGCACCCTTCGTCGCTTTTACACAGCATATCCAATCCCTCGGCTTCGATGAGAAGCCACAGTACGACAACCTCCACACCCTCCTCATGCAATGCATGGCTCACGATCCCAACGGTGTTGTGTTGAACCCCATTACTGTATCACCTTTACTCGGCAAACCTGGCAACTCCATGCCGCGCAGCGGCCAAATGTGAGTCGTATTTTTTTGTCGCTCGGCCATCATTGACGGCGAGGATGCCTTGCGCAGCTTGCGTTCATCTGGACGCTCATCAAATGTTTTGACCACAACTGTTGTGACGCGTTAATATGTGTTCTGGCTTTGGATATGTACCTTTCATGTTGTATCCTCCTTCTGTACTTTCTGTACTCCATTGTGCTCAGAGTATGTGCAAATTGTGAGGCTTTGTTACATTTAGTGATTGGCAGGGGTACGAGAAACCTGCACAGGTCACGGAGTGCCAGGTACGGGTAGCCTGTTTCAACCCAAGGCAAACCCGTACCCGAACCACGGGTTCCTGCAGGTATACACATGCCTTTTTTTGGTTGAATCACATCAAGAGTTGGGCCTCATGTGGGCCTCACGCTCTCTCATCAGCGCTGTTGACTCATTGCCACCTGGGGCCTCTCACTAGGCCTCACTTCCCACCCTTGGCCCTGCCTTCCGTGAGTTCCGTCGGATTCAAGGGACGAGTCAGACAACCCGGCCCTCACCATCGTCTCCCTTCCTACCTCCTTACATCTCCTCTTCCTCACCTTGTCGCTATCTCCCACTATCCCCACCCACTTCCTACCCTCCTCACCATCGGAGTGTGACCCCTGGCCTACCTCCTCCTGCTCTGTGCTTGCACAGGGACCCATGATGAGCATGGCAGGCCAAGGAACTACGCGATCACGAAGGATACCGCCGGGAAATCGAGGACTGCGACGGTTCAGATCCTGGACTACAATCTCAACAGGTAAGAACGTTGCCATCTCACGTTGCAATGAGTAACCTTCAGCGTTGGGCAGATTCGACATCGCGGACTGCAAGGGCCTGGAGATCGCCCTTCTCACCACGCTTCTCACTATTCAAGACATGGCTGCCGTGAACAACACCCCCGCCAATCCCGTCATCCTCGCGCCTCCCGTGCAACCCGAAGCCCCACCAACTCCTCCCTCGTGCCCTGCCCCTAACATGGGTGTGAACCGCATTGCAGAGATGCACGCAATGCACTACGAGCCGAACGAAGTCACGGTCAACGAAGAGGGCTCAATCGAAGACTACGGCGAGTACGCAGAGAGCCTCCTCACGGTACGTCTTGCGTTCGTTCTGTGCAGTCGGTCCGTGGTCTTCTCACGACAGTGTCATGCAGGACGACGCGATGACGCTGTTCATCACCATCCGCTTTGCCTCTCCCGCAGACGTGTCGCGGGTATACAGGTCGTCGAGTAGGTGAAGCGCCTGCGCTACAAACACGCTCCGTGTTCCTCCCCTTTATCCTGCTTCCCCGCGTCGCTCACGCGTAGTTCCCCCCTAGAGGTGACCCCAGGTGCGCTGTGTGAAGAGCTTCACCAATATGTCATCTACGACGCCGAGCCACGCGCCCCGCGTCGCATCAAGCTCGACAACCCACCTGCGAACACATACACGCCGCCAACGAGCCTTACCATGCACCTGAGCAAGATCCCGATGCCCGAGTTGTGCCCGCCGCCCGTCGCGCCCAAGAGCCAGCAGCAGCAGCCCGCGCATTCACGGACCTTCCCCATGCCCGCGCATGCCCGCGACCGGACATGCCCAGCCGCCACCGCCGCATCTCGATGTCACCGAAGCCCTGCCCCATGTAGACCCTGACCTGCATCATTGCCGCGGTGTTGCCACCACTACCGAGGGCCAAAGCGACTCGGAGCCTCGTGAACGACAATAACACAGTGTGGCGGGGTGTGCACCAATGCAAGCCGACGCCTCGGGCAATATCGACAACTGTGAGAATGGTGAAGAGGGCGATGGCAACTCCAGTGAAGACAGCGACTACAAAGCCGGCAAGGCGACAAAGGCAATGGGACAACGACTGCCAGTGACAACAACAAATACATTGGCAACGACAATGACGAAGACAACCACAGCCACGACAACAACGATGACGAAGACGAGGATCATGACAGCGGCAGAGATGAAGACAACCGCCGTGGCGGTGGCTCGGGTGATGGCAATGGTGACGATGTTATGGTTATGTATATAGTTACTTTTGTTGTCCATAGTCCAAGGCCATACGTCTATACCTGCAGTACAGTACCTGCACCCGTACCCGTAGTACAATACCCGTCAACCCCCGGCTAGTTACATTTCCCGCGGCTTAGCTGTTCGAGCCGTTGGCTTGGAGAAAATTAGCCGGGAATTTAGCCGGGGCTCGGCTCCATTTGTGAGCCCACATAGTGGGCTCGCACGGCTCGGGCTCGGGCTCGACGAGCCCCGCAACACTACACACGATATGGATACATGGTCATTGTAGACACATGATCAGGTCAGGCACCAGGGCGAGTTCCTCTGGGCGCAGGTACTGGGTGACGATCTGCTCCACTAGAGACAGACGTATGACGAGGCAGAGAAAGAGAATGGAAGTCACAAAGAGAAGAGAATTGATGATGACAATTGAAGAAGACCAAGATGGGGATTCTTGGTCTTTGCATCGTAGTACTTATACAGGTAGAGAGGTAGCTTTAAAGCTCCTCATAAAACGAGAGACAAATCGTGTATGTAGCTCAAACCCTACTACACCAATCCTAGGAATGAGTCATGGTATCCAACATGTGATACTCGATGACTGATACAATAAATCCATGACCAATTACTGCTTATGACAGAGTCACAACCAACTTGTAAGTGTCCACGGTGAGAAACGCAACATCACATGTATGATGCAGTTCTCGAGACACTAAGAGTTTTGTTTTTTGGAGTTCTCTACATTTTCTACTGACTTGATTGTTGTGTCTATCTATTGGCCTCAACATAGGACCCGACTGCTTGACAAAGCCACATGACGACAGCTGTAACGCCACCACAGGGGCGTTTAGTACGACGTGTACTTCGTAAGTCACAACGGGTCACGGAAAGGTGTAGGTCGGTTAAGACCAAGAGTGGTGATGCACAAGTATCACTTGGTCTCCCAGGACACAAGGATAATAGCAGGATCAAGATGGGCTCAAACGCGAAGGCGAGCAGAAGGTTCAACTCAAGCACAAAGGCAAGTTCACTTGGGGTCGTGAGACAGATGATGTGGTATTACACAAGAAGTCAAGTCTACCGTACAAGCTAGGTATGGGTCAACTTATATAGAAGTACACAATGTTTGTACAAGACAAACATAAGGTGCGATCCTAGGATGCGGGTCCTAGCGAGCTAACAAAGGGGGCTCCCCATTAGTGTTGGGGAAGTTTGGTTTGGTTCGGTTTGGGCCATTTTGGGCCATTTTGGGCCAAACCGGAAACCGAACCATTTAATTTTCACCAAACTGAACCCAAACCGGACCCAAACCGGTTCAAACCGTTCCAAACTGTTCTAAACCATTTCAAACCGATTAAAAATAAGTGTTTAAAATTGGCCCTTAATCAGTTCAGTTCAGTTCAGTTCAAACTTGGTTCAAACCACTTAAGGAACCACCTAAGACCTTGGTTTGAGGCAAAAAAACGATTGATTTTGTTCAAATTCATTGGTTAAGACTTTGTTTCAAATTGTTTGAGACCAAAAACCATTGATTTTGGTTCAAATTTGGTTTAAACTCAGTTTGGTTTGGTTTAAACTCAGTTTGAACCAAACCAAACCATTTATTGAGCACTTATAAAATATTTTTTAATAATTTTTCTTAATCAGTTTGGTTTGGTTTGAACCGGGTTTGGGACCCCCAAACCGGAAACCAAACCATTCGGTTTGAGCCAGGATTCTCCAAACCCAAACCATTTAAAACGGTTTGGGTTCAGTTCAAACCCGGTTTGGGTCGGTCTGAGACCAAACTTCCCCAACACTACTCCCCATAAGGAACAAGGGGGACATGCAGAAGCGTACACGAGTCAGATGTGAATGGAAATAGCCCAAATGGGCGGCAGATCAGAAAGTTCATCAGAAGGTAAGGTGCGGCAAAGAAACGAAGCAAAACCATGAGATGCGCGGACAATTATCGTATGACCGAGTCATAGATCAGATAACGGAGGAAAATTGTAACAATGGCAGCTATGGGGAAACCACAATGGCAGTGGTGACTAGGGATGGCCCGGTCCGGTGCAGTCCGGTTCGGAGACCGTTTTTTCCGAACCCCGAACCGGACCCGTGTCCGGTTCAGGCTCTCAGGCCGAACCTAGAACCTCTGAGAGGTCCGGTCCGGTTCGGGTCCGGTTCGGGGTTCGGAAGGGTCTGAACCTGAACCGGACCTGTGTCCGGTTCAGGCTCTCAGGCCGAACCTAGAACCTCTGAGAGGTCCGGTCCGGTTCAGGTCCGGTTCAGGGTTCGGAAGGGTCTGAACCCGAACCGGACCCCAACCCGCATGAAAAAAAAAAAATTTCTGCAAAAATCTAAAAAATATTTACAAGAGTCCTACAGCTATTCTACCTGCACCTACACCCCGCGAAACCCATTCCCGTGCTCATGGTCATGGGTAGTTGTTCCATCGTGAGGCCCTCCCCTCCCCGCTTTGCAACCCGAGCCAATACCCGACGTGGTGGTGCGAGGGCGGTTAGCCGCTGTGTGGCAGTAGCCTCGATCTGGGGATGCATGTGCACCATGCACGTAAGTGGCAAGTGCAATACGAAAGGGAAAGAAAAAAATACCTTGTCGCAATGGGTGGCCCGCAAAGATGGTCGAGTGGAAGGAGCTGCGACGGCCATCTAGTCTGCACACGTTCGCAATGGCCATCTCCCGTGCGGTGGCCAGCTTGGCCCATGCATGGTTGGAATAGTACTTGTCTTGCATGAACTTAGGCGCAAGAATTAGTGACGCTAAGAAGGCCCGACAGGGACACTTACAATGGGGGGTAGAGAGGGTAATCACCGGGAATGCAAAGTCACGAATCTTGACGAGGACTCAGGGTGCGACGGAGGACGCCCTGCGCGCCTGCTGCTGCTGTTGGAGTTGGCCAGGCGTTGGTGTTGTTGGGCTCAGTGCGAGAGAGGGTAATCCCCGGGATGCGGGCACACTTCCTTAGATGCAAGAATCAGTGACGCTAAGAAGGCCTGACGGAGACACTTACAATGGGGGTAGAGAGGGTAATCCCCGGGAACGCAAAGCCATGAATCTTGACAAGGACTCAGGGTGCAACAGAGGACACCCTGCACGCCTGCTGCTGCTGTTGGAGTTGGCTGGGCGTCGGTGTTGTTGGGCTCAGTGCGCCCAAGTTGGCGCTCGTGGTGGAGTCGGCGTCAGGTCCGAGGATCGCGGGCGGTGCGGGGAATGCCCAAGTTGAAGTCGGGCGGGAGCGCGTTGAGGAGCGCTGGGAGAGGGCGGCGGAAGCGCGGCGGGAGACAGCAGGAGAGGGTGGAGCGGGGCGAGAGGAGGTCAGTGAATTGTGCAAGGATCTTAGGCCGGTTGAGTCTGTCAGCGTGGTGGAAGTAGAGGGAGGGGAGGATGGCTGGATGATGGTCGTGGGTGGGTTTTGGTTGCTTGCGAGAGGGGTCGTGGGTTGGGACTCAGAGAGGGGCATACCATGGTCGCCGACGGCTTTGGCGACGATGGAGTTGTCGGCTGTCATGCGCACGGTTTGTGGTGCGTTGTCATTGAGGTGGTTTTCCGAGCCAACAAGATGCACCGGATCGGTTTGTTCTTGATGCACAAGGGATCTTCGGATGGAGGGCTTCAATGTAACACAGCGCAGTTTGAAGCACGCTACACAAGGTTCGTGAATAAACCTGCACGAAAGTCTTCAACGGGTTAGCATTGATTCGAGCCTGTTCGGCAGAAGAAAGGTCAGTGTGCGTTGCTGGTGGCTTTGTGTTGTCGGGTTCGCATATTGAGTGGGGGAAATCTGGAGTGGGTGTTGATACAGATGACGATGACGACCACGAATAGCATCAGGACTCAGGAGTGATCAAGGGACGGACCTTTTTTAGTGTCAAACCCATCTCACTGGTTTTGAAGGTAAAAGAGGCCCGGTCGTTCATGGGATGTGAGCGCTGCGCTCGTCACTTCGAGGACGCCAACTCGAAACTTCGGGTATTGTGAGGGTGTTGTTGTCGGCATGCGCATGGTTGGTGGTGCATCGACATTGAGGCGGCAAAAGACGTACCAAGGCAGGAGCGGTCAGAGTGGACGGCCGAGAGATTTTTGGGGCCTTCCTGAAGGGAGAGGGTTGCCAAGTCATTGAGGGACCAAATACAGCAGCTATTGGAGAAAGACGCACCAAGGCAGGACCACGAGTTGTAGTGGTGGGTGGGCGGTCAAGAGATTTTCTGGGTATGGTAACAGCATACGGTTGCAAACCCGAGCCCGTGGCCGGCGTGCCCAAACTGTGCCAACTTGAAACTGCGCAAGACTTATGATATTATACTGTACTGTAGTATCTGGCCTAAAAGTGCGCACAACTAGCAACATTTACGAAATAGAGATATCTAAATAGGATCCAAGGAATCTTCTATGTCAATGAGACCACCAATGTCCCACTCTGCTGCCACATGAGCCGCTGCTTCGTCACTGGCATCGAGAATGCCATTGCGAAAAGCACTCTTGACGATCTGGAGTGCCTCAAATGTGTCTGTATTGAGTCGATTGCATAAGTAGGTCCCAGTGAGCCGACCGCTCGAAAAAGCACGCTCTGAGGTGACGGACGACCCTTGAATTGCGAGATAATCTCGCGCGATGCGGGAGAGGGTAGGATAACGGACGGAATTGTGCTAACGGAGGCATGATTTGTTAGTTAGACGTCTAACAACATAAACAATACACTTACGCCCCACCATTCAACGAGCCTTTCCGTCGGCTGCTCACATTTAGAATCTAAATACCCGTTTAGTTCATTGCGAGGGTCAGCGACACCATCGTTGTCGTCATCCTTAAGTGACAACTGTATCCAATTTGATCCATAGCCTATATTGACATTGTTTACTAGATCTACGTCAATGTAAGATAATTGGATTGGGTATTATAGTACGAACCTGGCTGCGAAGACGGGGCTACAATGTCTCCTCTAATGTCTTGAGCTGCTTGATTGTATTTATCAAACTGGATTGAAGCAATCAGTATCTGAACCACACGTTGAAACAATGGAGGACTTACAATCCCGGCAAGGATCGTCTGGGTACATCTGTAAAGTGGGACCTGTCAAAAGCTGTCACCGACCGGTCCTGACCGGTCGGTGACAGCTTTTGACAGGTCCCACTTTACAGATGTACGCTCAACGAACTCGGGACTCCAGTACCCCCTGATGTATCCTAGTTTGATTGAGGGATCAAGAACTGTCAAGTAGATTAGTCAATCGCACCACGAACCATACCCAAGTCGTCTGACGCACCAGTGCACACTACATACACATGGCAGGTATCGAGTGTTCGATACCACTTCGAGAGATTCAAAATGCCAGCGGCTATGGCTTCTCGGATTGGCCCAAAGTCAGGGTCTCTCTCAGCGGCTTCCATCGACGAAAGTAAGCACTCGATAATCGGAAAGACGTGGGAAACAGTGGGAACGCGTTCGGAAGAGAATTGTTGTTGAGCCTGAGCAGGGTGCTGCGTTACAGTTTAGCAAATGGCCGTGTGAGAGATATGGATTACCGCAGTACCCTGAGTATTCGATGAAGTAGATCGAGCTTACTCCATTCGTCTGGGCTAAGCTTGAAGTCCGCGTAACTCTTCTTCTGTAGGTCGGGGACATCTGTGCTATCGTCGGCGAGCTGAATAAACTTGGTAATGCCCTGGTGATTAATGAGTTAGAGTGCGACGATGGAACGATACATCTGTGAGACGAAGTAGGTGTTCAGAGCTGTTCAGAGCTGTTCAGAGCTGTTCAGAGTGTGCTTGAACAGCTCCGAACAGCTCCGAACACCTACTGCAATTACAGATGCTAGGGAGACAGGAAATACCTTTCTCAACAAGAATGCGCGCTCGAGCAAGTCAAACATAGAGGACCAGCGCGTCCGAACATATTTGACAAGTTCGAGAAGGGGCAGACCTTCCTCAGCACAACACTTGAAGAAAAACGTGGATGCCTGTGGGGAAAGTCGGATCTGAAGCCTATCAGTGTTTGCTCATAAGAAAAAGAAAGATCACGCACCTGATTGATAAAAGCCCATAACTTTCCGAGGGTGTCCCCGGATGCGTACAAAGTTTCGTCCTCTTCCGCATCGCCTGTTGCCCGGTCATCCGTTGCAATTTCCGACTCCATGGTCCGGCAATTTCGACTGAACGTCTCGACAATATGCTTGGCTGCAAGATGTACAATGTGTGCAATGCACCTACGGGGTGTTGGCAGCCATTCCGAATGACAGACTACCCACGTACCTCACACGACGATCTGAAGCTTTCCATTCACGCTCAAACGTGTCCAGCTCGACTTCGAGGTGTCTCATCATCTTGTCATTGGAGGTAACGTTGTCCGAGGTGATCCATCCGACCTAAGTTACTTCGATTCAGTCAAATCAAAGATTTGTTAGTACGCGTCACATACCTTGGACGTCAACCCCGATGCCTTGAAGATCTCCATCACCAACTTCGCAAGGTTGGCGCCACTGTGATTACCTTTAACTTCTCGGAACGCAAGAAGTAACGTGCGAAGACTCCATTCAGTGGGAGACTCCTGGGTGCTATGGACCCAGTGTATAGTTACTCCAAGGTATGGGTCACGGGCTAGTGATGACCAGCCATCCAACGTCACTAACACTTCTCCAGGTATGCTCTAGTGTGGATATGTGAGCTCGAGCGCTAGGGAAAATCGTAAACGATGCTCACCATAAAGAGGTCATCCAAGATCTCCTTGACCTTTCAGGCTTTTGCATGGACAGCCCTGGCAACGCTCGCGCGGTGGGGGATATCACTGTCTTTAATACCTGGACGTAGAAACTTAATGAGTCGACGGAATGCCGCACGCTCCACAAGGGCAAAGGCCTATGTGTCATGAGTTGAGTATTGTCACATAAACGGCCTTTGCACTTCTCACCTGGTCGTCGACCACTACCAATTCGACGATGTGCTCCATCAGCCCCTCCTTCGACCACTGTGGTACCTTGACTGCAGTCCATCCTTCCAGCGTTCCTTGCTCCTGCGACTTACTTCCCGTCGTTGGCTCTCTCACGGCACTTACGACGCGCTCATTCGGCTTGACGTCTTCACGTTGGCATCCGGCCAAGTATATTTCTCCGTGAGTCTTCCATTGTCTAGCATCCATAATCAGCTACTGATTATACTTCTTCGGTCCACGACTTTACCTGATGATATGTGTGCGACACGTTGAAACATTTCCTGTCAGCCATATCTTGCACAACCGACACAACCGTGCATCCACGTTGGTCTTGGGGTGTTTGCCATCCTTGAATATCCCTATCAAGTCAGCGATCTTTTTATTCTTCCCAGTACTCGAGCGCAGTTTGAGTTTCTTAAAACCCTGTATGCGTTCTGAGGTGAGTCGAAGCTTTCTAGGGAGAAAGTTCGCTTACCTTTGTGTCTTTATTAGCCATTTTGTCCAGCTGCGAGAACTGCCACTCATCATCTGACGACTCTCCTTTCTCATCCGATGTGTTGTTCTCCCCAATCGACGCATCGTTCTCCCCAATCAATGTGTCGTTCTCCCTGATTGACGCGTCATTCTCCCCAATTGACGCGTTCCTCAAACCATCTGAATTTGAGGATTTATTTCCACAACCATTCTGAGAATCCTCAGCTGCGCGTGCAAATACACGACTTTTGGTGTTTTGAGGGGATCCTCGATGAGGCTGACATCTTCAGCGTCCGTTTGACCAGCCCGGACCTTTTTTGGGTTTTTTCTTTTTTTTGGCGGTTGTATCTGGTTGTCTTCAGTCTCTGAGGTGAGTGCGACTGCCCTTCTCTTCGTCTTCGATGCCCGCGCGCCATCACCGGCCAGCGTTTCCTTGGCTTTTGCTGTAAGTATTCGGTGGCGAGTGGGTCGTCGGCTGTCTGACTCGGTGGGACCGCCCACATGTTCTTCATCTACAGAGCGCTGACGCGTTGCAGTGACGCCAAACGCACTCAAAGTGGTTTGGGTAGGGGGGCCACTAGGTCACTGAGATAGGGCGCTCTGGCCTTGGGAAGGTGAGTACGAGAAGCGCCAGCGACCAAGTAATGTGCACTTACGATCAGACCTAGGAATGTCATCCGGGTCATGGGGCCATTCCATTTCATGTGCCTCCTTGAGGCCGCCGTTTGGGGTACACGCGTCCCCAAATGGTTTTGATGGATCCATTTGGAAGTTCGTCAGAAGTTCGTTTTTGACTTACTGAGGTTGTATCGTCCTTGGAAGCCTGAACTTTGAACTCCGTCCCAGGTCGGTATTTCCCTACCACCCCGCCCCAGCTGAGCCGCGTGATGAAATCATGTGGAAGATTGTAAGTCCAATCCCGTCTATTCCTTGCATCCTCCCCACTAATGAGCGGCCATTTCTCTTATACAAACCAGCAGGCGTTCACAAGACACCGACAACAGTACCACGCCCTGCAGCCCCATAACAACGACAGTGCCATCACGACCCCCTCGCATGCCGCCTCGCCAATCATCCACATCCACCTGCGGTCTGTGGCGAACGCTTTCTACATTCACATCCGCGTCCGTGAAGCCCCTGAAGCTGGCGACCCCTTGCATGCCACCTCACCAATCACCCACATCCACCTGCGGTCTGCGGCGACACTCACTTTCTACATTCACATCCGCGTCTGCAAAGCCCCCGAAGCTGGCGACCACTCGCATGCTGCCTCGCCAATCATTCACATCCACCTGCGGTCTGCGGCGACGCTTTCTACATTCACATCCGCGTCCACGAAGCCCCCAAAGCGGGCAACCCCTCGCATGCCGCCTCGCCAATCATCCACATCCACCTGCAGTCTGCGGCGACACTTTCAACATCCACATCCGCGTCCGCGAAGCCCCCGAAGCCGGCGACCCCTGCGCCACGCGTCGATGCACTGTCGTTCGACATAGCAGGTGAGGAACGCACTGGCATCATCAAGGCAGCTGTCGCGAAGGTGGACAACAGCGGCGACGACGATGGTGCAGCATGGCGATAGACGACGATGACGATGACGATGAAGACAACAACGATGACGGTGCAGCATGGCGATAGAAAAGGACGAAGGGGTGGGGCAGGCAGTCGTAGTTACACGCAGATATTATATTTCAATAAACACATTTTTTCCGGTATTTTTAAGACTGCGAGTACTGTGAACCCACCATGCATTTGTGGCCGCTCTTTCGTGACCGCAAGGCCAGCAGTCCGAGGTGCAGTCCGGTCCAGACCCGGTTCACATCAATCTCAGCCAATGGTGAACCCCGAACCGGACCCTCCAGCCGGGCAGCGAACCGGACCCGAACCTGGACCGGACCTTGGGTGCGGTCCGGTGCGGTTCGGGTCTGAACCCCATTCTGGACCGGACCGGGCCATCCCTAGTGGTGACAGGGTGACCATGACGACTCCAGGACAACTACAAGGCGATGGTACAAGAGGTGACAATGGCAACTACAATGGCCACTATGATGAGACAACTACAATGGCAACAGCGATGGTGACAGTGCAACCAGGAAGCAACTACCACCATCATGGCAACGGCAACAAGGTGCTACAATGTCCATTGGAAACGACTAGGGCTCCAACTGTTTAGTTTACGTTTACAGAGAAATCATAAATAAACATAAACTGTAAATAAACCCATGTAAACAGTTTAAAACAGTTTATAAACCAAATAAAATCCAAATTATATTCAGAACCACAAAAAATGACATCTACACCAAAAGAGCACTCAGTCCCACCTCATAAGACCCTCCTCCAGCCATTCCTTGGTGCATATGGCCTCTGTGAGAGTCTTGGCCTTCAAAGTTGAGCACTGGTCTGTGCAAAGATGATGGGACTTCAAGAATAGATGTTCAACTGACACCATTGCCCCAGGAATAGCCAGGAAGTCACGAGCCATCCATGTGATGACAGGAAATTTGTGTTGGTGAGTCTATAATGGATTTTGAACAATTTGTAACAGAAACATTTGAGAATACTTAAACTCTGAAATTTGTGGCAAATGCAGGCAAATGGATAAGGCCTGACAAAGTCACCAGCTGTCAGTCACCAGCTATCAGAGTTCCTAATTAATGCCAAAAAGTCTAATTGGCTTATAACACCATATGGGGCTATTGTGAGCCAATAGCATCCATCCTCTTGCCAAAACCTTTGTAAACTGTTTATAAACCTTTATGAAGTGTATACACAGTATGCCGTAAATAAACATAAATAGTAAACCCTATAAACCCTCATAAATGGTTTATAAATAGAAATAGTTGGAGCCCTAGAAACGACGGTCATGACTCATGAGTACTACTAGTAGTATTAGAGAAATATAGTATCCAACTTTGAGCTAGATTATGGGGAGTAATCCCCAGTTGTAGTATATGGAATAGTACTTACTGATTGGCTACTACTTATTGATGGGCAAATTCCTTAGCTAATACTTAATACTGATTGGCTGCTACTTATTTATGGCCTACTACTTACTGTCAGTTAGTACTGATGACCTACTACTTATTGATGGGCTAACACCTTAGCTAATGCTTGGTACTGATTGACTACTACTTATCACATGAGAAAAAGGACTTAAGTCGCTTAACTAGCAAGTTGGGGAACTTGCATGCAACATATTTGGGTGCACTCTTGGTGCCACTAGTAGTCTTGCTAGTAGTAGCACCCTTGGTAGTACCAGTAACATTATGTTTTCCTGATGGCCTTCAATTTTTGATGGCCTAGTACTAGTATTGATGGACTAATACCTTGGCTAATACTTACCAATTGGCTACTACTTACTGATGGCTTGATACCTCACATAATACTTATCAATACTTGCTTCACCTTTACTTGCCCAGATACTTACTCCAATTGACAACCACCAGTGAAATCTTGATATTTCACATATATTTGGATATTTTCCTTTGCTTAGTGTACTTTTTATGTCTTGGCATGCTTTTTTTGTCCAGTCCTCTGAGTGAAAATTTGCCAAGTCAAAAATAAGCAGCTTAGATGTTTATTTAAGAAATAAGACAGCTAAGCACATTAAGTTTTTTTCTGATTTTCCTGATGCTTTGAGTGCCCACATTTGGGCCTGACTTCTGGGATTGTCACACTGAGTTAGGGGGAAAAGTGGCAACACAAGTGCTGAGTATATTCAGCACAGAAGTAGATGTATTTATACAGAGGAACCTGTAGCACTACTGAGCTAAGGTAAAAAGGGAATAGAAAGGGAAACATAATAGAGGAATGAAGCCCAGACAAAGACCACATGGCCAAGGTGATTGAGGGTGCAGAAATGAACAATTTCGGGCTCAGCCAGAATGCTGGCCTCACACTGTGGAAGCTGGCTGTGACCAGCAACACCAAATTGGGCCAAGGATGGAACGTGAACTTTGGGTATATTTAGAAAGGGGGGTTCTTTCAAGAGTACTAGCACATGGAAGTAATAAGGATGGTAAGAAGTGGGGAAAAGGGAGTCCAAGTCTGGCATCCAAGGGGTGAGGACACCCTTTCTTATACATGGGGCTCTCCTCTGGAACCCATGAGTCAGTTTACATGTGACAGTGTTGGCAAGTAAAGGTAAGTAAAGGAACTTAACAATTGGCATGATTGGAGCAGCCTAACAGTTGGCATGATTGGAGTGTGGAAGGAAAGTGTAGTGTACTTACAGCCCATAAGAAGAAGGTGTCCACCCATGTATGTACACTTTGCTCATTCTGACATGAAATAAGATACAGCCAGTGCAGTGACAGGCCAGTGGTGTGTGTACTCACTGGTTTTGGAACGAGCACCTGTAAAACCTCTAAATTGCAATAGACATTGGTCAATGACCAGAACTCTGATTGTCTGAGCTTGCTGGAGCAGCTGGACATTACACCTCGTTTCAAGTAACCTGGCTTCAGCCTGAGTTTACCTTTGCCATCTGGGATAACATTGAATTCTTTTAGGTGATCACTCATCAAACGAGAGAAACTAAGATTCAGAGCATATAAAGTCTGAGGTGAGGCTGGGCCATTCACAGATCTAGTAATTCATTGCACTGTGTTTCTGTCTAGTACTCCACTGGCAGACTTTGAAAAGGAGGCCGCACCAGAGAATAATTTTCAGATCTTCTACATTACTAGTAACAGGCTGGCAAGGGATGCAGTATGTTGTGGTTCCAAAGTTAGGTGTGTCAAGGTCATGAAATACATGTTCGACAATTGACACTAAGGCTCCAACCATTTAGGTTTAAAACAGCTTTTAAACTATTTATGTATGAAGTAAATAAAATAAATGGTAAACAGTAATCAATTACCCCAAGACCCTTTAGACTCAACAGGAACTGTTATCCACATTTGGCCTCAGATCAGAGGGTTTAAGTGTGCTGATATGTTCAACACTTTGAACACTGTTGAATACTGGATGGAATTTTTATTTTTATGCTGAAATTTTTTTAACACTTCTGTGATAAAAAGCAATTCCTTTTCCTCCATTTTTTACAGTCAAGAATGTATTATATACTGTTAAGCCAAATTGATGTTAAAAAATGATATCAAAATGGTATTTATATAATATAATATTTCCACAATTTATAGAGTGGGAAAATGTATTATTATTTAAGGATTTCATCTAGATATAGCTTTAAAAAATGAGCCAACACCATTTACACATAAAGAAGTATCATTTGTATTTTTCTAACCTATTTCTATGTAAAACATTATCCACTGTTTCAACCAAAGAGATTGTAACAAGCTTATATCAAATAAATATCATTTAACAACATTTTTTAATCTGAATTTAGGCTAATAATATATAACTATCATATTTGGTTTTTATATTGTAAAAAATCAAGGAAAATGAATAGCCTTTATTATAGATTTTCTTAGTAGAAAATTCCACCCAATGTTGCCTCAGAACACCTCACATTTTTACAGATGCCCTTCTCAATGCCCTTGGTACTAGAAGGTATGAATGCTTGGTATATATTAGAATAGGGAATAGAGTAGGGTTGCTGCAGTCTGGTGTGGTCCGGTTTGGAGACCCTTTTTCCTGAACCCTGAACTGGACCCAGGTCTGGTTCAGGCTCTCAGGCTGAACCTTGAACCCCTGGGGGTCTGGTCTGGTTCAGGTCCAGTTCAGCACTCAGAGGGGGCCAAACCCCAAACTGAACCCCAAACCCTCACAAACAATTCAAACAAATCTCTAAAATTCTAAAACACATTACAGAAGCCCTACAGTTATCTACCCACTCCTGCACCCACGTGAATCCCATACCCACGCTCATAGTTGTTCTGCCATGAGGTCCTCCTTTCCCTTGCCCTCCAGGTCTTCACCACATTGTCACTGTGGTCATGGTCGTCGCCACTGTCATTGTGCTGCAGTTGTTGACATCTTCATTGTCATCTCTTTGTGGTCATCCTCAGTAAAAAAGAAAAGTCATTCAAAAGTCAGCTAAAAGTCGTCGACTTTCACTTGACCGACGTCCTATTTTTTTGACTTTGAAAGTCAGGCTTCAGTCACAAAAAAGTCAAGCTAAGGTCAATGTATAGTCACTTGGTAGTCAATGGCCTTTTATTGACTTTGAAAATCAGGTTTTAGTCAAGAAAAAGTCAGGTTAAGGTCAATGTATAGTCACTTGGTAGTCAATGACTTTTGTTGACTTTTCATTGACTGATGTCTGACTTTGAAAGTCAGGTTTTAGTCAAGAAAAAGTCAGGCTAAGGTCAATGGATAGTCACTTGGTAGTCAATGACCTTTTGTTGACTTTTCATTGACTGATGTCCTATTTTTTTGACTTTGAATTGACTACAGAAGTCAAGTTCCAGTCATTAAAAAGTCAACAAAAGGTCAATGAAAAGTCATTGTAAGTCATTGACTTTTTATTGACTTTTTATTGACTACAGAAGTCAAGTGCCAGTCATTAAAAAGTCAATGAAAAGTCATTTGGAAGTCATTGACTTTTTATTGACTTTAATTGACTTCCAACTGACTATGGAAGTCAAGACATAGTCAGGTCACTCATGTCACAGTCACACTAAATGTGTCACAAATAATAATAATAATAATAGCATCTAATTAAATACAGGGGGGACTAGTACTAGTGTATGGGTGCAGCGACTGTGGGTGGCATGGGTCGAGATGGTGACGGTGCAGCGTGCTCGAGGTGGGCGGCGCTGCGCTTGTGGCGGCATCATCGTGGCGGTGGTGTGGCGGGGTTGAGGTGGCAGCTGGGTGGCGGTGGCAGGGCCCGGCGGCGAGGTGGCCAGTGTCGAGGCGAGACTGGTGGCTGCCGTTATCCTGCAGCAGCTCGGGGATGGTGCCGGTGCAGTGTGGTCGAGGTGGGCGGTGCTCATCGCAGCGGGATCGAGGTGGCAGCGGCGGCGTGGTAGAGTCGAGGTGGCAGTGACAGGCATCCGGCGGCGGGGTGGCCTGGGTCAAGGCGGGACGCCGTTATCCTGCAACAGCTCCATAAATAAGAAAAGAACAAACAAAAAAAGAAAACTTATCTTAAGTCGTGGTTGGGGCAGTTGAGGCAGTGGTGATGTGGCGGTAGGGGCCATGGCAAGATGGCGCCGGTGCAGCGGGGTCAACGTGAGCGGCACTCATCACAGCAGGGTCGAGGTGGCCTGCGTTGAGGTGAAAAAGAACAAAAAAATAAAGAAAACTCATCTTAAGTCAGTGTTTGGGGCAATTGGGGCAGTGGTGACGTGGCGGTGGGGGCCGTGTCGAGATGGCGCCGGTGCAGCATGGTGGTGGGCAGCGCTTGTCGGAGCAGCGTGGTAGAGTCGAGGTGGCAGTGACAGGCGTCCGGTGGCGAGGTGGCCTGCATCGAGGTGAGACTGATGGCTGCCGTTATCCTGCAACGGCTTGAGAAATGAGAAAAAGAAAAATAGAAAAAGAAAAAGAAAACTTACTTGAAGTCGATGGTTGGGGCAGTTGAGGCAGTGGTGACGTGGCGGTAGGGGCCGTGTTGAGATGGGCGGCGCTTGTTGCAGCATTGCAGCGGGGTTGAGGTGGTGGCAAGGTGGCCTGTGTCGAAGTGAGACCTGTGACAGCAACGTCGCCATTGTCAGTTGAAGGGGAAAAGGAAAGACAAGGAAAGCTCACCAGCAAGGTGTAGTGTGTCACGATCACGTGACATTCCAGATTTCTTAGACTCGTTTCTGGACTCATACTGATTTCCAATTTGATTGTAGATTACAGATTGTGTTATATCTAGAGATCAGGTTATCTGATCTTTCTGCTGTATTGTTCTATGTTTCACCCTTGCTTCTTCTGTGTTCTAGAAACTTCTGACAGATATGTTGCGCTGGCATACAGCTTATGTACACCTTTGTCTCTGAGTATATAGTCTGCTGTATTCTCCTCTGTAGTCGGCATTCTGGTCTTGTTCATAATATATCCCACTTCCAGTCTCACCTTCCCTCTTGTCCCCTCTGCTTAATTGCAGAGACTTGTCCTCTGAACCCTTGTCCACTCTACTTGACTGTAGAGTCTTGTCTTTGTCACCGCTCCCTCGCTTAGTCAGCGACCCGAGCCGTCCAGTGTGAAAGATCGCTATTCCATTTGTCATTGAGGTGCCAGTCCTCGATCTTGTCCCAGAACGCTGACGATCCGGGTGATCGTAAAATAGTGTGCGAGATGGGGAGAAGGTGGAGGTAACAGGGAAGAAGGGATGTAAGATGAGAGGAAGGGAGGGAAGAATTCGAACTGTCGTTGTGGCTGTGGAGAAAATTCACACGCCACAAATTAAGCCTCCACCCAGATTGGGACGCTGCGTACATTCATCAAAGTCAATTTTAGTACTGTGCCCACATCTAACAATAAACATTTTCTCCAGCTCCAATGACACATCATGAGCACTCCAAAATTTGTACAATGGTAGATCAATATATATTCAATGAAATGGATATTTTTATTTTATTTCTTCTGAATCAAGGGTGGTCAAAAAGAAATTTAAATTGCATGGGGTTGGTAAAATTTTAAGGGGTTTTGCCTTACTGTCACAATCTCCCAATTGTGCCATCAATTGTCTTGGATCTTCAGACTTCTAGAATTGACACTGGTAAAAGTTCAAGTTTCATCTATTTCTGTCAACTCCTTGCCAACACATACTTCGGATTGTGTGCTACAAGTTCTATATTTAGTTTGACACTTACGTGTCTTCAGAAAATGCTAGAAAATCATTATGGCGGGGGATCGGATGTGGATAGTCTCGGGCTCGTGGATGTGGAGAGACTCAGCTGTTTGGATAACTTCAGCTACTTCGGGCTCTTCTTCTTCTTCCGTTTGACTGTCTTCTTCTCCGCTGGTTTCTAAAGGTGCGGGTGTCCTTGGTTCCGAGGTGCTGGGTTCTTCTGTTTGTCCGTCGATGTGTCCCCACTGCTCTCTTGTAGGTAGATTTCGTGAGTCGATGTTGCAGTTGAAGTTTCGTCCTGCTGGTCGTACTACATCCCACCGGTTGTCTATGGGGTTCCACATAATCTCCACCCAGCACGTGTTATCGAAGTTGAACTCAACTGGTCGGTATCAGGTTGGTCCCGATGCGAAGTCAACGAAGTATCCGGTGTTTCCTCAGTATTCCCTCCACCTGGCAGCCCCTAGGAACTGTGTGGGTACGTTGCGGTCTCCTTGTCTCTCGAGGGTGTAGGTTCTGAAAGTGGTCCAACGATCTCGAGTTGTGAACACCACGGTTGGAGGATTCTGGTCTTAATGTAACGCCGCCACAGGCGTGAGTCCGACTTGGACAACGAATAGTGATTTGAGGTCCGGTCCGGTCCGGTTTTTTGCACCGGACGTTGTGCAACCGGACCAGGACCGGTTGCCACAAATGGGAATTTCGCAAGGACCGGACCGAGACCGCAGCCAACCAGTCTACATCGGTCCGGTTGCAGAACAAATCCCGGTCCCAACCAGTCTTTCCAGAGACCGGTCGACAACCAGTCTCAACTGGTTTTTTCGTGGTTGCAACCGGTTCTGAGTCTAACTATAGGGTGACCTGAGTGCTTCGGTGAGGCGACAACAAGCCACCATGGCTGATTCATCATCGGACGACAACTTCTGGGTCTGCCGCGCAGCCTCAACCCTTTCTGCGAGAATCCAGCTATGTTCTTTTTCCTCATCCTTTGACTGAATAACATGTTTTTTTTTTCTTCTCTAGATCATTTTTGATGCTGCCTCCACCTCGCCATGTGCAAGCCTGTTCGGCGTGCAAGTATGGCGCCACGACACTGACAGCAACACGGCGCTGTGATGCTACGACAGTGACACAGCGCCGCTACCCTACGACGGCGACACGGCACCATGGTGCTGCAACAACGACACGACGCCCTTGCGCTATGACAGCGACTCGGCACCGTTGTGCTGCGACAGCGACGCAGCCCCATTGCGCTGCGACTGCGACACGGCCCCGTTGCACTACAACCGCGACATGGCCCCATTGCGGTATGACGGCGACTCGGCACCGTTGTGCTGCGACAGCGACACGGCCCCGTTGCGTATGGCCGCGACACAGCCTGTGCGCTACGACACGGCCCTGTTGCGTTGCGACAGCGACATGGCCCGTTGCACTACAACTGCGACACGGCCCCATTGCACTACGACCGCGACATGGCCCTGTTGCGGTATGACGGCGACACGGCCCCGTTGCGCTACGACCGCGACATGGCACTGTTGCGCGGCAACATCAACTCGGCCCCGTTGCGCTACGACCGCGACTCTGCACCGGAACCCTGCGACACCGACTTCGCACTGCAGCAACATGGCACTACGACACCGACACGGCGCCGCAGCAACGGTGCTGCGGCGCTACGACACCGACACAGCGCCGACCATGAGGGCAGCTAGGCGAGGTCAACAGTGACAGCGACGACGAAAACGCAATAGCGACTGCGACTGTGACGATGGGGTAGTGCGATGATGGCAAGCGCGACTGTATCCATTGTAGCTAGAAAGTACATTGTAGTAAATACATAGCTAAATAATAGTATCTACACTTGCTAAGTCGGTTGCTGTAAAGACCGGTCTCAACCGGTCTTTACTCGGTTGCAGGAACGCTCACAAAAACAAGCAACCGCAACTGGGCTTGATCCCAAATTCGTGCAACCGCAACCGGTGGTCCGGTTGCGCATCGGTCCGGTCCGGTTAGTGTTGCTGCAGCTCAGAGCTGGTGGTTTTCTATCTCTGGAAATAAAATTCAGGAAAATATGAACATATTTATGGAGGTAGATCTTCTTAAAAGCTGATGGGTCCTCTGCCAACTCTAAGCGATCCGATCAACCGTTCCAGAGTCATTTGACATTAGCTGAAGGGTGTCAGCTAATACCCTTCAGCTAATGTCAAATGACTCAGGAATGGTTGGTCAGATTGCTTAGAGTTGGCAGAGGACCCCTTGGCTTTCTTTAAAAGCCAGCTCCCCAAATATTTTCATATTTTTCCGAAATGTATTCCAAAAGATAGAAAATGCCAGCTCCGAGCTGCAGCAACACTAGGTCCAGTTGGGTCCCGGTCTTTTTCCGGTCCATAGGACTGGACCTTAAAACACTAACAACGAAAGGGCGTTGACTACTCAGCGTAAGGACCTAAGTTAGGCCAACAACTTGGATACACGGCTGCTTGATGCACGTGATCCTTAAGAGCACTAGGGCTAGATCCACTAGGCGTAGTTGATGCGCGACTTGCTCAATGAGAGCGAAGCGAAGGAGAAGGCTGACCACTAAGAGGAGGACGACAGATGTGATGAAAGTGGCTATTGAAGAAGACCAGAATGGCGTATTCTGGTCTTTGACTCCTTCTACTTATACATAAGGGGTATGGCTTTAAAGCTCCCCGTGAATCTGTGCTACTAGTAGTGTAAATAGCTTGAACCCTATTATCGCTGTCCTAGTAATGAGTCATGCCACACCGGCATGTGATATCGTACTGCTGACTGATGCAAGAAGTCCATGACCGATTACGACTTACTAAGGGAGTCATGACCACCGAGTAAGTGTCCACATCCGTGACCGTGACACCCGCACCCATGTTCCCTATCCCCATCCCACTCACACCCACCCCCATGTTCCCATTCCCCATCCCACCCACACTCACCCCCATGTTTCCATTCCCCATCCCACCCCCACCCCCATGTTCCCTATCCTCATCCCACCTACACCCCATCCCCATCCCACCCACACCCACCTCTATGTTCCCTATCCCCATCCCACTCACACTGACCCCCATGTTCCCATTCCCTATCCCACCCACGGTCCCACACCCATGTTCCCATTCTCTATCCCACCCACACCCGTGCCCACCCCCATGTTCCCATTCCCCATCCCACCCACACCCACCCTCATATTCCCTATCCCCATCTAGGGATTGCCCGTGGGTTTGAATACCCGGGCCGGGTAGCGGGTAGGGTACCCCGGGTACGGGTACGGGTCGTGCCGTGGCAACCCGCCTGTACCCGTACCCGCAGTGGGGGTTCAGCGGGTTAGTGGCGGGTCGAAAACGCGAATGGTCACTTTAATTACCTAGGCCGTGGAGCCCGATGTACACTGCGGCGCACGAATGTGGTGGAATGCGTTGCGGCAAGTCGCGCTGCTACCATCCACTAGCACGCGGCGCCCACTAACCTGTCCATCAATCCGATTCAATCGTGCCTCGGAAATGTGCATAAAATACAAAAAAAAGAGACTAGAGTCTAGAAGTACTACTCCATGTCTGCAGAATCTTCGGGCCTTCGACGCAAGCGCGTTGCAACGGAGAGAGCAACAGACAATGGCGACCCACTCCTTGCGAACAAGAAAGCTCGCAAGGCTGCGAAGGACGCGAATTCGAAGTCGACTATGCCATTGCGACCTAAGCGTCCTGACAAAAGGGCAGCACCAAGGGTAAGCATTATTCGTATACCTGCCACGCGACACAACCAACTTACCTGTTGCAGTCCACCCACCGCCATCGAACTGCAGTCCGAGTGGAAATTGTAGACGAAGATATTGCACCATCTGAAAATTCTCAGATCCCGGAGCAAGTGGACAGTGGTGATGACGACGTTGCTGGTGAAGATGACGTCGTTGAACTCGAAGAGACGTCCGAGGCAGAGCTAGGTAGGCATTGTCAGTTTCTGAGGTTCTCAGGCGCTGACCCAATATGCCTCCGAGTCTAGAACGTCTCTTGAAGGATTGGAACTCACCGATATATGTGTTCTTCAAAGTCACACCATTGATCGAGGTGATCAATGGGCGCCGCGTCCATGTTTTTGAGTGTAACGCGAAGTGTTGCGTAGGTAAGGGAAATGGCCGCATGGTGCGCCGGTATCTGGACACCAGTGATGCGAAATCGACGGGCAACCTCCGAAAGCACGCAAAAGGTTGCTGGGGGGATGAAGTAGTAGCGGCGGCCGATGCGACTAAGAATGTACAGGCAGCTCGTGAAGCTCTAGAGAAGGTCAAATCTGTGGATGGGTCAATCACAGCGGCCTTTCAACGTATCGCAAAAGACAAGATGACTTACAGCCATCGCCAGCTTACAGCTATTGAGGCACGGTACGCTTCGTTGTCTCTACCCCCAAGCGCGCTCTTGATGGTTCTGACCACGCCTCTAGTGCGGAGTTCGTTCGTTGGGTCGCAGAGAGCAAGCGACCCTTCCAGATTGTAAATGATCAGGGTTTTCGGAAATTGATGATGTCCGGCCGCCCTACATGTTACATCCCTTCAGCCAAAACGATTTCGCAGGACGTGAAACGAGTCTTTGTGCACGTACGACGGCGCGTCGCTCATATGCTACAGGTAAGGGCCTTTTCTCATCAAACAAACGACAGATTACTGACCTGAGAAGGGGTATGGCGGTGTGTTGAACTTCGCCACCGATGCCTGGACATCACCCAATCACAAGGCGTATATGGCCGTGACAGTCCACTTTGAGAGCGAAGGCGTCCCGATTTCGATGCTCTTGGACATTGTCGAAGTGGCCAAGTCGCATTCGGGCGTCAACCTCGCTGTAGTATTTGCGAGGGTCCTAAAAGAATTTGGAATTGAGGACAAGGTTAGTTATGTCGACTTCAGGAAAGCTATAGCAGATAAAACTCACATTGTGGTACCAGATACTCAGCATTACTTGCGACAACGCGTCCAACAATGACAAGATGATCGGGCATCTATCGACGCTCATCGAAAGCTTCCCGGGTGCGGCCAACCAGACAAGATGCTTTGCCCACATCCTCAACCTGGTTGCCAAAAGTATCCTTCGTCAATTTGACATCCCTGAGAAAATGGATGAAGACCTCAGTGACGCTGCCATGGCCCTTGAAGCGCTTGCCCAGGAACTTGAGAGCGTCTCAGATAACATGGACCCCGATGAAGAGCTGGACACTAGCACAGATGAACTCGAACTGGATGATGATGACGAAAATGGTCTGGCAGAAGATCGTGAAGGTATGTCAGTGGGAGAGATAGCAGAACTTGAGGGGAGCGTTGCTCCGATTCGGTTGATGCTCACTAAGGTAACGGCGGATGATTCAAGTCCTTCAAACTCAGCTTCTTACCTCAGCTAGTCAGCTTACGCACGAACAGCTTCGTGCGATCGCCAATGCAATCAAAAACTCTTCCACCATCCTCCTCCCTCAGTGGCTCGCCAAGCTCAAGGAACTTGGGCTCGCAGTTCGGGTCATGCCTCGTGATGTCTCAACACGCTGGAACTCAACGTTTGATATGCTCGATTTTGCTATCGCCTACCGTGTTGCCCTTGACGATCTGGTGTCCAACCGTGACTTCAACCTTCGCAAATACGA
This sequence comes from Lactarius hengduanensis, assembly GCA_021525025.1. NCBI lineage: Eukaryota > Fungi > Basidiomycota > Agaricomycetes > Russulales > Russulaceae > Lactarius > Lactarius hengduanensis. The sequence goes on from JAKELI010000382.1 coordinate 41,566, forward strand.
GTTGGAAGACGAAGAATGGGCCATTGCCATTCATTTGCGGGATACGTTGAAGGCATGTTTTTTTTCTTTTTTTGTGCTACAGTCCGGAAATAACCCATTACTCAGATTTTCAAACACGCTACGCTCTTTTTTTCTCGGGACACACCGAGCATCAGCGTTGTTATACCTGCCATGGACCACATCGACGCTCATCTGGCCACGGCAACACAAGACACTTCTTTTTCCTTGCCCATCCGTGCTGCGCTTGCCATCGGGAAGAAAACCCTCAACCGGTACTACAATAAAACTGACCATTCTGAGGTTTACCGCATCGCTATGAGTAAGTTGCCAGGCCCACTCCATGTGTTATCATTCGGCATGCCAACTGACATCCATCGTTAGTTCTTCACCCTCGCCACAAGTTGAAATACTTCAAGACCGCGGGATGGGAAGACAATTGGACCAAAGCTGCACACTCCATTGTTCGCACCGAGTTCGATCGGACCTACGCGTTCATGGATCTTGATGTTCAAGACCCAATTAACAAGGTTTGTTAGTTGCTGTACGTCAATCCATTTGAATGAACTAATCCCTGACTCCCTAGCCCCCACCTCCGACACCAGGGAACATGTTTGACGCTTTACCTGCACTCGCTGCCCCAACACCTTTGGAATTACGTGACGAACTTGAACGGTATCTTAGCACAGACCCGGAACATGTTACTGATGTTTGTGCTTGGTGGCACGAACATAGGCTTGCGTATCCTCGCCTTCACCGCATGGCTTTAGATTACTTGACAATACCGGGTACGTACTTCAAGTTAACTTCCTTTTCCCATTCTCTGTTTAATTTTCCTATCTAGCTACTTCAGTCGACGTTGAACGGGTTTTCAGCCAAGGGCGCCTTGTCCTATCCCACGTCCGTAGTCGCCTCTCGGTTCAGACAACACGCGCCTTGATGTGTCTTGGGGTCTGGAGCCGTCTTGGATATGTGAAGGATAGTGACATCAAGACCGTCGTTGTCTTACCAGAGGTCCCTGCCGATGAGGACGAGGAGGAGCTCGTGGTTGGATGGGATTCGATTTAGTTAGTAGACACGTTTACGGTGACGGACAATTCTTTCCATACTTTGAAACCCAAAGTTGCTCATGTGAACAGAAAACCATTCTGCAAATCGACGGAGCAAGGCCACCTTGACGCGAAGTCTGTCCAATACGCGTGAAAGCTTGCGATTTGACTTTCCGTGCACAACTGTCCATTTGGTGATGTTCGCTAACAACAGCTTTATCTCCTCTTCAGATTACTTTATTCTCTCAACATCGCATCCGTTGCCCTCAGGATCCAGCACCGTGCGCTACGCGAAGCAGGACCCCATCGACTGCGTGGCCGTGCTCCGCCTCGGCTTTATTCTCTCGACATCGTGTCCGTTGCCCTTGGGATCCAGCACGCTGCCCGATCTCAGTGCTCACATCACCCATGAAGTTGCTCATGTGAACCGAAAACCATTCTGCAAATCGACGGAGCACGCTGCACGGCCGCCTTGACGCGAAGTCTGTCCAATACGCGTGAAAGCTTGCGAATTGACTTTCCGTGCTCAACTGTCCTTTGGTGATGTTCGCTAACGGCTTTATCTCCTCTTCAGATTGCTTTATTCTCTCGACATCACGTCCATTGCCCTCGGGATCCAGCATACTGCCCGATTTCAGCGCTCACATCGCCCATGCCGCCCATCCCTATTACGCCCCAAATCGCTCAGTGGCAATAGTATTAGACTACCAATAGTAGTACTTTATTAGACTACTAATAGTAGTACTTTATTAACCTGCAAGTTCGCGACGCGTGGTGACAGGTTTGCGACGCGTGGCGACGGGTTTGCGATGCACAGCGACGGGTTCGAAAACCCGCAGCGGGTTTTCGAACCCGCCAAAATCGTGTGAACCCATACCCTGACCCGTTGAAACCCATACCCCTGTAGCAGGTACGGGTATGTTGGGGTACGGGTACGGGTAGCCCTGGAATACCCCAGGGTTACCCCTGGCAATCCCTACCTGCACAATAAGACAAAGGCTATTGAGCGCGTAAGTACAGGTGAACACAAGGGTAACACAAGGATAACTTACCTCAGCCGTTGCGCACACTAACAGGGCAAAAGCTGAGGTACTACTACAGGAAAGTAGGGAGTTTATATATCTATACAAAAGTAAAACTGTACAGTAGGAAGTTTTATGCTCTGCTTCTACAGAGCAACAGTATATCGATTCCGCGGGCACATACAACCAGGAGGAGATCCGGGGCGTAGGGCCGGGCATCCGAACGAGTCAGTAATAACGAGACAACAGTAAGATACGAGGACTTGCACGGGTTTGCACAGAGTCCACACGAACGCAATACGAACGAACGATAAGGTATTAATAACTCACTTCAACAATATGAACTGTATATTATCCACTTCTTTAAACTTGACATTCCATAACAGGGAGTCCATCAGGAGCTCCACTAACTCCGCTTTTTCAGCCATTGCCAGCTGGGGTATCAATTCTGGTGGAATCCTAACATCAGTTGTCTGATGTCATTACAGGGTTCTCTGATCATTTCCATATGAACTGTATATTATCCACTTCTTTAAACTTGACATTCCATAACAGGGTGTCCATCAGGAGCTCCGCTAACTCCGCTTTTTCAGCCATTGCCAGCTGGGATATCAATTCTGGTGGAATCCTAACGTCAGTTGTCTGATGTCATTACAGGGATGTCCTATATCAATGTATGGATGTACCCCATTACAAGGACATCCCATATCATTGGGGGCTGTTTAACTGTTCTCTGATCATTTCCATATGAACTGTATATTATCCACTTCTTCAAACTTATCATTCCATAGCAGGGAGTCCTTCCGAAGCTCCGGTAACTCCGGTTTCTCAGCCGACGTCGGCTGGAGTATCAATTCCAGCGGAATCCCGATGTCGGCTGACATCGGCTGGAGTATGAACCATTAAAGACTCTCATCGCCGACTGGGCTATCAATTATATAAGCCACCTCTGACCATTGGCTGGGTACCATGGGTCAATACGAACCTTTCGGAAGGATATGCACATGAGCACCATGGGCCAATCCAAGTTTGTTGGCAGAATACACATATGACTGCCATAGGCCAATATGAGTCTTTGGCAGGATATGCACTTGGGCACAGTAGGCCAATACAAGCTTGTCGGCAGAATACACATATGATTGCCATCGGCCAATACGAGCTTTTTGGCAGGATATGCACATGGGTACCATGGGCCAAAAGCATGTCAGCAGAATACACATATGACTGCCATGGGCCACTGCGAGCTTTTCAGCAGGATATGCGCATGGGCAAAATGGGCCAATACAAGCTTGTCGGCAGAATACGCATATGATTGCCATTGGCCAATACAAGCTTTTCGGCAGGATATGCACATGAGTGCCATGGGCCAATACAAGCTTGTTGGCAGAATACACATATGATTGCCATGGGCCACATAATGATCCGTGGTGACTTCCATTATTCATGGGCCAACCGACGGTGAGAGTCTTATATGTCTCATGGGCCAGCCGACGTCGGCCGACACGGAAGAATTCTTCCGAGAGTCATGGGCCAACCGATGTCGGCTCACGGAGGATTTTGCTCCGAGAATCGCCTCCGAAGAATTGTATCGGACGTGATGGTAGTCATTTCCTCCGAACATTGTAACGGGGTGCACCTCCTCCAGATATCGAGATGAAGTAGATTCCCACTGAATAATTGTGGTTTTCAAAGCATGATATATGATAGACATCACACAAAGAGTCAGACAAATACGATTCAAGTATTATTGGGTCCATGTAAGCATAGACTGTACAGTTCTAAGTATTTCTTCCAAGGTAGTTCGGACCAATCCTTTCCGAACCCCTGCCAGTGTCCATGTTTCTTCACAACAGTCAGAGGGTAGTGCAAATGTGATACAACAAGCTTACCTGGCTTTGGGTGTCACCTTTATCTGTCGCTTTCCCAGACTATGAGGCTGAGGGGGCTGGTTTTCGGGCACATGTCCAGATGTAGAGGCTACAGGGCCCCCATGGTCCCTTTGAGGGTGTGCCATGCTCTGACTTGGTGTTTGTTGTGGGTTTGATTGTGCTCTGGCTATATTCAAGTGTACATATAATTGCCAGCTTTCAGAAATATTTATGACACTGCTCACCAGGGTTGTGAGTTAACTCAGTTGGTGTTGGCTCGGAGGGTTGCATATTGTCACTCCGTTCCACATTGAAGGATGCTACGTAAGCAGGTAAGTAGATATCTGTGCATGGAAGCAATGGCCAGACTTACAGGAGTGATGTGGCACAGATGGATGCTCCAAAGATTGTGCAAAGCCAATTCCTGCCTGTTCCAGACCTTCAGTATCAGATCCAGCAGGACCCCTCTGCACTGGATGTAGGGAAGGTGGTGGTGGTGGTAATGGTAAGACCGAACTGTTGTCAGTAATGTTGTTCAGTTCTTGAGCATA
>JAKELI010000383.1:0-46028 GCA_021525025.1 Lactarius hengduanensis
CACTCTTTTCCTACTCTGTTGAACCTGTTCTGTAGCGTAAATTCGGGGGCTGTTGTATCCAATTGTTCTAGCGGAGACGAACGTATCATCCTGTGTAGACGCAAGAAAAAGCAACTGAAAGAGGCTGAAATCGCACTCAGACGTGAAGAGACCGCACGTAAGCACAAGCCCCTCTCCGAGAAAAAGCTTGAAGACACCCCTATCCAAATCGCCCTCGACCGCCACTTGGTGCGGCGTCGGTAGCAGCGACGCGGGTACAGAAAACGATAGTGTCGTCCTTTCCCCGTCCGGCGCCGCATCGGGGGCGTGTCGTATGGTCAAAATCCACTTGTAAAATGTCGGGTCAACCTCAACGATTAACACCGCTGCAACCTCGCTGCTCTCTTCCTCCTCGGGCTCGCCCTCCGCCGGCGTGCCATTGCATGTTTGAGTGGCGGGCGTGCGATCCTCTGCGGTGGCGAGCGCGTTCCGCCCGTTCTACCTCTCAGACGTTTTCTTGAAGAGACGTTTGATCGTTTCTGCCTGTAGGCGGCACATGAGCAACAGAGAGGGGATCAGCAAGGTCACATATGCTCACCTTCTCGTCAGAATGGAGCTGCGAGTACCGGCGGTTTGCAACGTCGACGGGTGTACGGCCACAATGAAGTACAGGCTCGTTCGTGATTTGGAACGCGGGGCCTGCGGGATGAGACACTTGCACTTTTCGGAGACGCAGTCTAGAGCGGTTACGACCTGAAAAGAAGGCAAAAAGGCGGTACGCTGGCAGTGATACTCTGCGAGGTCTTAAAAAACTCGCTCGAAACTAGTTGTATGGGCCCGCTAAATGGGCTTAGCCGCTGGCATTTGACTCCCCGGGTTTAGGTCACTGCATAATCCTGCCTTAGACGTCTAAAGCACATCTTAGATTCTTCTGAAAGTAGGCACCCCTTGACCAATGATAAGGATGTAGGAGTGGGCCAGGTCATTGAGGTTATTGGGCTGGGCGTCGTCGCCAGTGTACGACACCCCGGAAGCAAATCTCGGCGAAGCTAGTTGCGCGCGCAGTACAGTTTGGTAGCCTGAGTTCAGTTGGTTGGAAGTCGTCCAGTGGCTGATCGATCGCCGATCTCTGGCGTATTGTTACGTGCCAGTTTGAGGAACCGCATGTTTTTTTTCGAAAAGGCGTCTCGAAATTTCTCGTTTGGTTATGGCGAGAAATACCCACCGAACGGCAACATTGCAGCACGCGGCGACTCTTTCTTTTCTTGGTTCTATTTCTTGGTTGATGAGCCCTGTGACCATGAGGCGCGAGACAGCCTCTGTCCACCAGCCTGAGCCAGCGCTCTGCTAACCGTCCTGGTAGTAATTATCCTGACCCGAGTTAGACAAAAAGCAGGAAAAGGGATTGGAGACTACAGCACAACAAGCCACGGCAGTGCATAAAATGCTGATGTATCCAGTGGCATTTATTGCTACTATTCGACTCTGGCAATGAAGCCATAGTTCGGGTAGTTTCGCCTAAGGCGGTATTACACATCGTGCATCATCTCCCGCCATTGGCCACTCCGGACAATCAAAGAGCAAGCGATTGAGTTGCACTGGCATACAGGTCCTAAAGTAAGACATTTCCGGCGCAGAAGTGGCGACTAATCTGACCATTCTTGGAATTGTATTGGCTCAAAACTCGAGTGACAACGTAATCTTTCACGTGACTCACACCATGATGCTGCTGAGACTGAGACATGACCAGGCCAGTGTAGACTGGTGACCGTCTGTATATCTTTGCGAGTCGCTTACCTAGGCTTTCCGCTGGAGCACCCGTGCGGCGCCGGTAGAAGGAGGCACGGCGTGAGGCGGTGAGGGAAGCCGGCGCGTAGGCACGGGGGTAGACGGGACCTGAGAGAGAAACGAGGTGTGGTATTAACGACCGGCGGGGCCTACTCGGAAGACAACGGGAGGGCAGAGTATGTACATGTGAGCAGGTGATTAGGTAGATACAAGGTGGGCTAGTAGAGACTGGGCGGAAGCACGAAGTGCTTCTCGATCGAAAAAACTGCATTTTGTGTCCGAGGCGAGATCGCGACACCCGACCTGATAGGAATGACGATGATGCGTCGAGTGAGACTCGGCACCCCCAAACTTAGGAAGAGGCAAGGGGATTCTGCTTACCCTGGGTATAGGCGTTCTGCTGGGCGGAGAGCAGCGGCGGTGATGCCGAGTGGTCTAGCGCACTGGGGGCATGGAGTAGCGGATGAATGCGTCGTTGACGACGGATGAGGCCTGTATGTAAGGAGCGATAATGATGGCGTGCTTCCGCAAGTATAGTAGAAAGGAATCTCCGGCCCAACGGCCTTTGGCCTTCATCACGTCAAACGGCATGCCGCGGAGGAGGTACTCCAGCGTGGAGCCGATACGGATGCCGTGGCCCTGCAGCGGCTTGAGGCCAGCGGCGCGCGCGGCCTTCCCCACCCTCTCGAGGAACTTCGCTTTGGTGAGCGGTCGCCTTGCGTTCGTGACCTGGTATGAGAAGAGGTGGGACGTGTCGGGGGGTCGGTTGATGAGGAGGTGGTTTTGGAGGGCCGCCGTGGGGTCAGAGGCGCCGGACTGCGTTGCCCAAAAGACGTCTTCGCCTTCGGTGGGAGCTGCCTTGGTGGAGGGGAGGTGGAGGACCGTGACCTTGAGCCCATTGCGGTCCTGGTCGTATGAGAGGTTGCGGGGGGTGACATGCGCGCTGGGGCGAAACTTGTCGATGGTGGGCACGGTGAATTCGCCCAGGCGGGCCGAGGCGTAAAAGCAGGAGGTGAAGGCAGGCGTAAACGGCGGCGTCCAAGGGGTTTTCCAGGTTTAGGTGCTTCCCCACCTCGACTATGAACTCGGGCGTGTACGGAAGCCGCTGCTTCATTTTCGAGGTGCTGGGGGTCAGTTTGCAGGCGGCCCGCAGCATGGTGTCCATCTCGCTCTTCTCCAGAACCCAGGGCACGGAATGCAGGACGTGCCAAGCCCGAATGCCGCTCAGGTAGCCGGAAATCGTCTTCCCTGAGTACGCGGTCGCCATGTGTGCCACGAAGGCCGACAACAGGCATTGGCCCGCGGGCGCCCTCTCCCCCTCAGGGACTCGCTTCTCGTCGCAGAAGCAGTGCCACATTAACAAACCGGAGCCATAGGCCGTGCGTGTGTCTTCCTCCCACGCGTGCAGCATGGTGTCCTTCACCCGCTCCCGCTCCGTCTCGTCGAGGACGCTGCCAGTTGGGGGAGACGGCGCGGGGGTAGACTGGGGTCCACATCCTGATGCGGTCCTTGGCAGGGCAAGTGGGGGCGCAGGAGGGATGGAATGGGGGTGAGGCCCTGGCGGTATGGGTTCGGGGTTTTATTTGGGCTCGTGGCTGGTGGGATGGGGAGGTGACGCGGCCTCGTGTTGAGGGGTTTTGGCCGTTCGGCGCTGCTCGATTTCCGGTCCGTGGGGGGAAGGCGGTCATGTGTCTCGGCGAGACGCCTGAGAGCCGCCTCCTTCACCCAGCCGCGGGGCTCAGACGTCGACGAGGAAGGGGCGGACCTCTTCCGGGATGGCGATGCGATGGAGCAGGAGGTGGCGGGGGGGAAAGATGCCCCTGGAGGGAGCGTCGGCAGGGGTTGTCGGCGCTCGGGACGTACTTAGTGTGTATCGCTCGCTTGTGGGCCTCTGATAGTTGGAATATGCGGCGGAAAACGCGGTTGGTGGGCCTGTTTGCGCTGGATCCCTTCCACCACCCTTCGACGACGCCCCTGTTGTCCCCGTGGACCAGGACGTGTTCGCCTTCATTAGACGACTCGCAAAGGCTGATGATAAGAAGTTCGAAGCCGACTGCTTCGGCCCACTGGATATTCCTGCCCTGGGAATTCCACCCGGGGAGGAGGCGCCATGCCCGCCATTGCGGGCCGATGGTGATGGCGACGCCGAAGCTAGAGCTGGCGTCGGAATATGCGTTGTAGTCCGCGAGGGGCCGGGGCTTGGGAATGGGGCAGGAGATCTGGGGTTGGCCGAGCTGGAGCTTCCACCACTCGAGGTCGCTTTGGGTATCCCGAGGTGGGGTGCGCGGAACGAAAGGACTGTGGTGAAAGGAGCCCAACATGGCCTCCAAGCCTGTGAGGTGAGCACGTCCTGCTGGTAGGACCAGCGACGTGTGGAGGAGTTTGCCGTACAACTTCTGCGTTTCGATGAGGTTATGCGTCCGCTTCCACTCCCACTCGATAACAGCAGCCAAATACCTGGCTTTCTTCTCGTCCAAAAGCCGGACAGTGAGCGTGCGCAAGTCCCAACTGAACCCGAGGTAGGGAACGTCTGTCCTAAACGAGACCGACTTGGTGGGTTCCCAGCGAATTCCGAGGCGCGCCGAGACAGGCGTCAATGTCGGCGTCAGCGTAGGCGAAGTCCTCGTCCTCCGGGGAGCGGGGGGAGGTGCCGGCCAGATCGCGCAGCGTCGTGCTGCAGTCTTCGCAGAACTCCTCCGAGGGGCCGTCTGGGAGATCCTTCCCGCCGTACCATAGGCGGCTGCCGCTCTGCCTAAGGCCCCCGTGGGCGAGGATTTCCCGCCTCCATTCGGCGCGCCTGGCGTTGTACCCCTCCAGGTGCCGGCGCGGGATCCTGAAGAAGATATGGTCGTCGACCCACTTCGCCAGGGGGCCGACGCCACTTCCGCGGAAGATGTCTGCGCCGGCGTCGGCGACCATCCCGTAGACCCCCCCGGCGGATGTGAGACCAAAGTTGTTGCATATGTTGACGGCGAAGCCGTCGTCCGCCTGGAGGCGAATGACCAGGCCTGGCCATTGGGTGGGAGCGGCAGGAATGGTCCTGTAAGCCTCAGCGACGTCACGCACGGAGGCTTGGGAGTCTGGGGGGAGGCGGGCGATGAGGAGGGCGACGGCGGAGAAGGTTCCCCAGGTGCATGGGAAGTCCTCGCTGTCGATGCGCAAATTGATCGAGGAGGTCTGCGGCGTAGTGTTGGGGAAGTTTGGTTTGGTTTGGTTTGGGGCCATTTTGGCCAAACTGGAAACCAAACTGATTAGAATTTGCCCAAACTGAACCCAAACTGAACCAAACTGCTCCAAACTGTTCCAAACTGAACCAAACCATTCCAAACCATTTCAAACCGATTAAGAATAAGTGTTTTAAATTGGTCTTTAATCGGTTCGGTCCAGTTCAGTTTGGTTCAAACTCGGTTCAAACCACTTAAGGAACCACTTAAGACCTTGGTTTGAGGCAAAAACAATTGATTTTGTTTAAATTCATCAGTTAAGACTTTGTTTCAAATTGTTTGAGACCAAAAACCATTGATTTTGGTTCAAATTTGGTTTAAATTCAGTTTGGTTTGGTTCAAACTGAGTTTGAACCAAACCAAACCACTTATTGAGCACTTATAAAATATTTATTAATATTTTTTCTTAATCAGTTTGGTTCGGTTTGAACTGGGTTTGGGACCCCCAAACCGGAAACCAAACCATTCGGTTTGAGCCAGGATTCTCCAAACCCAAACCATTTTAAACGGTTTGGGTTTGGTTCAAACCCGGTTTGGGTCGGTCTGAGACCAAACTTCCCCAACACTACTGCGGCGTGGGGTTGTGCGGGTGCGAAAAGTCGTGGACAGCCCGGGTACTTGCCCGGTTTGGAGGTCTTCGGGACGAGCGAGAGGGGGGAAGACTGGAACGGGCCCAACTCGGCCTCCAGTTGCGCTCAGGTGAATGGGCCGATGTAACGGCCGGCGGTGAATTCGCGCTCAATGATCTCATTATATACGTCGGGGAGGAGGTTGAGAGAGGGGTGGTTGCGCGGGGTGTAAGTGGTCCGGATCTCCGGGACACCGAGGTGGAAGCCACTGGCGAGGCCCTGGAGGAGCAGGGGGTATTTGTGGAGCAAGCCGAGGCGCGCGAGGTCCGTAGCCCAAGCGTCGCGGTTGTAGGAGGAGAGAGGTTCAAGCTTTCTCTGCTCGAGGGCACGCCTGAGCCCCGTGCCCAGGTTTCCCGCATCCAGAGCATCTGTGGCGATCGGGGTGGCTGGAGGAGGCGCAGCCCCTTGGCACCTGCCAGTCGAAGCAGAGTGGGTGACTGTCGGCAGCGACCAGCTTCCCCTGCTCGTTTTTCCTGGCGGAGGCTGCGGTTCCATCCCATAGCTTGGGCCCTTCGCATCTGGCGAATACGTGTTCGTGGCGACCGAGGCAGACGGCGCAGACGCCCCCACGCAGGCCTGCGCCGGACGGAAAAAACTCCGGTTTTCCGCGCCTGACGCGCCCGGGGCTGCCCCTGGAGCGTTTTTCGGGACGGTCAGGAGATGAGCCTGGCGGTGATCGAGAACGGTAACGTTTCCTCGACGATTCACCCCGGCGTGGCGACGGGGACCGGGCCCGGCCATGCGTTCTGCGGTCACGGTCACGGTGACGTCTGGAGGGGGTACGCCTGTCGGGCGAGTCCATAGCTACGCGTACCGATTTGCGGAACTGGGGGGAGTGGGAAAGGGGGTAAGCAAAGCGGGCAATGGCGTGGCGTGGCGTTTGGCAGACGGCGGGAGAGGACATGGCAGGGGGTAGCATGGCGCGACCGGTGGCAAAGGGGCGGGGATAGCAGCGTAATGGCAGGAGATAAGCACGGCGTTATGGCGTAGCGGGTGGAGGGTGTTGACAAGGTGTGGGAGAACATTTTTAATGGAGATGAAAAGAAGAGGGGAGCAGGGTCAGCGAGTGCGTGACAAAACACGAGGGGCGTGGGTCCGTACCTGTTCGAACTCTTCCCTTTGGACCTCCCGTTCGACCTCATCCGCAGCAGTGCGGAGGAGCCCTTCCCCGATGTGCTCTATGTTGAAACCCTCGTTGCGCTTTAAGGCTGTGAACCATTCGCGCCTGGCTCGGCTTTGGTAGAGCAGGAGGGCGCGTTTGCCATTTGTCTGCGCGGTTCTCGGGTGCAACTCCAGGGCGACAAAGAACGCGGCGAGTGACTGAGCGTGCGCTTGGGGCCACGTTGTGGACTTCGCCATGAAACGGAGCATCACGTTCTTTCCTTGCAGCATTTCCTCCCAGCTGAGATCCTCGTCATTTCTGATGTTCCTGGAGGACCGAACTGCGGCTAGAGGTTGCACCGATATAGTGCCGTCGAGCTGGGTGAAAGCAAGGGTGTCCAGGTTGGCCGACCCCCCGGTGTCGGCGCCGGCCTCGATGCACCCCTTTGTGGTAAAGTAGTCGAGCTCGACATACTCGAGGTTGTTGAGCTTGTTGATGGCGTATGGGGCTGGTCTCGGCTCGATCCAATCGCTGATGACGCGGTCGGGATCGAAGTCATTTAGCTTGGGCTTCTTCTTCTCAGCCTCCCGAAGTTGGTCGTCGGCCTCCTTCTGTCGTAACGTCACTTGGGCGTCAGCTTCCTCCTGGGCGAGCCTGTCCAGTTCCGCCTGGTCAGTGCGGTCCTGCTCGACCTGGGCGTTCCAGGCGGCAACCTTGGTGCCGTTCTCACGGGCCCAGGCGTCTTTCAGTGTCTGGGTAGCCTCTTCGGGGGTCAGGGGAGCAGCTCCCTGGTGGGCGTCGATCATTGACTGTCGTAAGAAGTCCCATCTGGCACTCTCGAAGCTTGGGCAGACAGCCTGAGTCGGGTCTTCAAGGATGCGCGGCATATTTTGGTGGTTAGGAAAGGAGTAGAGGTTATCGTGGTTGAGAAGGTAACTAAAGGTGATGGAGATGATAATATTTCAAAAAATAAAAGACACGGTTCTTTGAACCGGCCGAGAGTATGGGTGGACAGGTGGCGGCACGGAGGAAAGGAATGAGCACGTGCCGCCCTGTCCGCTCGCGCAAAGACTATGCTCTAAGTCTTTGCTCGTTCCTCGCTTCGCCTCAGACCGGCTATGAAGGTAAACCTGCGATATCCAGACCGGGAGATCTGAGTTTTAATTCCTATAGTGTTGGTTTTCCCACGATTCTGACCTGCCCTAAAGTACTGTAAGCACGTTTCGGAATGGTAAGACCTCACTCTCGCATAAGTTACTGTATACGTGCTTGTTATGTGGTGCCTCGCTCCGCTGAGTCACTCGTCTGCAAATATTGTGGATTTGGCAATTTCAAGACTGTTCCTAGGCGAACACACTCTGGTTGGGTGGGTGAACTGTTATCGTCGAGACCTCCTTCAGCTTCTGGGGTGATCGCAATTCTTTTGTCGGTGCTGGGCCATGTCAGTACCTTCCTGGGGTCTCTGTTCGGTCTCCTGCACTATTTGGCTTTAGCTTGAGACCTTTGTGTGTAGATGGGCAGCGAGAAGAGGCCACGCGTTGATGCGACTGCGCTCTCCCTGGCCCACTTCGTCACTTTCTAGATGCTTCCCAGGACCCTCTGCGCTCGCCCGCACTTCCCTACGGCTTGGGTGCTCTCTAACCCTGGCACTCCGGTGCACTTCGCCGCTTTTTTGCGCTCTGTGCACGCTCAGCTTCCCACTCATTCCGGACACCTCACTCCGCATTTTAGCATTCCCTTTCCTCTATTTGGCTAATGTACGCTTTTACCTTAGCTTAATTTCCTCATTATATAGCCATGTAATTACAGCTTTACGCCTCGGACTCCTAATAGTAGACTTCTCCCCTCAGATTTCGGACTTTTGAGCTCAGTGTGGCTCATTCCTCTTGTTCCCCAGCGTGCTGCATTCGTGCGCGGCCTTAGAAACTCGAGCCCGACGCGTTCCCGACCACAGTTGCAACCTCTACGAAGTTTGGCGCCGCGCCGAAGCGTGCGCGACCGTTTCCGACCACCTGCGACCAACCGGCCCCGTTTCCATTCCCGACCTCGCCGCACTCGCGCGCGGCTCTATCCATTCGATCCCAACGTGCCCGCAATCGCAGCGGACCCATATATGACAGTTCGCGCCCCGCTGAGGCCTGCGCGATACCTTGCGCCAATTCACACCCCCAAACCCTCTGAGACGCGGTAATATGTTGGCTTGTTCTGTATTCAGCCTGGACCTCAATGAACATTATTTATGTAGCCACAGGTTTTCGTCCGGTCCATCTACAGTGAGAAGGGAATCCCGCCCTTCGAGGATGTCACGATCTGAGAAAGCCATCAGTTTTCTCAAAGACGGCTGACTGAGTCCAATCGACCTCATCCTGGAGGTTCTTAATGAATGATTATGCTGGACATCGTAATGAGCTATATAAAGACAAGAGCAACAATAAGGAAATGAGGACATGCGCATATTTGTTATGTGTGTCCACAGAACGTGTTCGACCTTGTGTTCGATGCGCCCTAATTGCTACTACAGTAACGTGATCAATTTACTTTAGGGTAGGTCAGAATCGCCCCCGAAACATAGGAATTCAAACTCAGTTTTACCAGCCTGTATATCGATTCTCATATACAGGCTGGTCACGAGCCTAGGGCCAGTGCTTCCATACAAGCGTCTATGTGTTTGTTCATAAATACGCTTCTGAGTTCTGGCAAACTTGTTCGGACATGCTGACTTCTCTCGTCACAGCGATCAACTGCCTCGCCCTCTCTTCATTTCTCTATATCCTCTTCGCCTTTCGTGACCACAGAAGGCGAAGGGGCTCCCCATATCCTCCAGGACCTCCATCTTGGCCTGTCATCGGCAATTTGCTCGATATCCCAAAGCTCTCTCCCTGGCTAGCCTACGCGAATATGTCTAAGAAATACGGTAGGACTGACCTACCTCTCTTGGTGCTTCTCCTCTGACGTTTATGTTTATTAGGCGATGTCATGTGCTTTCAAGTTTTGGGACAAGTAGTCGTCGTCCTGTGTTCACCGACAGCCATAAAAGATCTACTCGAAAAGCGTGGAGAGTTGTACGCGGATCGAACACCGTTTCCGGTCTTTGGGCCTGAAATGTTCGCCTGATCTTGTCCTTCCCTCGCCATAGGCGCTGATCCCACTAATGTTCCAGAATGGATGTGGATTGGATGTTCCCACTTGCTAGAATGGGAGAATACTGGCACGAAGGTAGAAGGCTATTGGATCGCAGCCTCCGCTCAGGTGCAACAGCCTTACATCAGCATTTGATCGAGGAAAAGACACACGCGTTTCTTGGCCAGTTACTTGCTACACCGGGGGCCTTTCGCGGACATCTTAGTCTGTTGGTCCCACCACCACGTTACCCGATAACTGTTGACTCGCGTTGTAGCCTTCAAGGAAGATTGTCATGCATCTCACCTACGGGTACGACTTGAAAGAGAACGACGATATGTTGGCACCACCAAAGAGGATTGGTGACATCGCGAAACAGTTCTTTTTACCTGGAGCAGCATTAGTAAACCATCTCCCATTTCGTGCAGTTCCTTCACCCCCTACTGTCATTTGAGTTCCTCACGGCTTTATTCAGTCCGACACCTCCCTTCGTGGGTTCCTTGGTTCAAGTATGAGCCACTGGCGAGCGAATGTCGGGAGCTGGCACGGAGGATGAGGAACGAACCTATCGACTTCGTGAGGAACTCCATGGTACGAAATGTGTGACACTCCGGTAATTCGTCTCTACTGATGGATTGCCAGCGCAAAGGCACGGCGGTACCATCTCTAGCAACTGAATACCTCCAAGAGGCCGACCTTCTGAGCGGCCCGGACAGTCAATCGAGGGTGCAAGGCATCAAAGATATCCTAGGGTCACTATACCAAGGTAATTAATTCCCTACGTCAGCTACGAATTTCCGTAGCGCTTACGTCGAGCACCAGCCGGTTCGGAACCAGCACGTGTTCTCCCAATTCCCGTAGCTTGCTTCCTTGCTGAGGCGTGACTTTCAGACTGCTGTTGCTATGTCCTCACTTTTCCTCGCTCTTATCCTTTATCCAGAGGTTCAGAAGCGGGCACAGGCAGAACTTGATTCGGTGATCTCAAGAGATAGGCTCCCAACGTACGATGACAAGCCACGCCTTCCGTATATAGAAGCAATCAGCAAAGAGTTGACTCGGTGGCATATGGTGACGCCAATGGGTGAGGGTCCCTCGCTCTCACCAATAGCGCACTGTACTAACATCTAGTTGGAGGGATCCCCCACTCGCCAACTGATGACGACTTCTATAAGGGCTACTTTATTCCAAAAGGTTTATAAGCGTCCTTTGATGTTGTCTGAAGCAATCAATCCTTCGTTCTGTAGGTGCTGTTGTCATAGCTGACGCATGGTGCGCGACAATCATATAGCACAGTTGCTGTCGAGAAGGTTCTGAGATTGATCGACAGGGCTATTCTGCACGACCCGGAGCTATATCCCGACCCAGAGGCATTCAATCCCGATCGATTCCTCAACGAGGATGGAACGTTCCGCGATGATCCGATGATCTCGCTGGCGTTTGGTGCAGGCAGGCGGATATGCCCCGCGCGTCACTTCGTCGACGTGACGCTCTTCATCGTGACGGCGTCGGTATTGTCTGTGTTTAACGTGACGAGGGCCAGGGACAAGAACGGGAACGAGATTCCGGTCGCGCCGCTTCCCCTCGAGTCAGTCCTACCCGATATTGCCATGTGAGTAAAGCCATGATACGAGCCTGGTACGTGTGTAACTGATCTGGTGAAATCCGTTGAAAGTTGGTTGCCGGAGTTTGAGTGTGGTATTACGCCAAGAGACAAGGTTGCAGAGGACTTGATAAGGGCGAGTGCCTCGGTTTGAACGTCGCCGGTGGCGCGCATTCTGTGGTATTTTCCACCCTTTTCCCTCTGTCGAAGCTGCCTTCTGTGGCGTAAATTCAGGGGCTGCTACATCAAATATTCTAGTATATTCTAGTGGAAATAGCAGACTTTTACCTGCCTGTGCAACGATCAATGGGTAAAGCATTGAGTACACAATTCGTCCACTGGCAATGCACAGTATGTCGGGAATAAAAGCGCCTTCCAAATAATAAAATCCATTTATTAGATTCGGCCATAATCTATACCGAACTGGCCCGCACCCACCATCAACAACAGCCCACGAATGGTTCCGTGCCTTTTCTCAATGACTCGTGGTTTGAATGGCCATTATGGTAAAGCTGATCTGGCGTGGCTTCGGCATTGCAAGATTCCTACGACCATCATATTGCAAAAGTGACAAATCACCAGTATCGTCACGGGGTTGACAACCATATGCAGTACGGTGTTATTATGACTTGAGTCTAACAAGGCCAGACATTGATTGGACCTAACCAGCGGCTGAAGTAGCCAGCAGAGGAACCGAGGAACCGCCCGTGGAGGCGCCGCCTGCGGGCCTTCTCGTCTCAAACCGATAGTGCCACGTCCACATTGAAGCGGCGGTTGCGATGAGTTGACCTGTCAGGCATAGTCCTTGTTTCCATAATGGAACGAATTCGGGCGCAGCCCGTCGTTTCGCCGATGCTGGCGACTCAAGGATCTGCGGAAAGTGCGACTGAGTGTGAATGACTTTATCCCTGCGCTGAGCGCTGAGCCCGCGTCCCGTTTCCAAGCGTTGAAAAACACACACACACATTCAGGAAAAGAAGGGTTTGAACGGGACAATGTTGGAGCTGTCGGTTTCGTGAGGTCCCCTAAGAAAAGTACGTCGGCGCCACATGCACCTAAGTTAGCCGCGCAAAAAGGCCGCACAGGCTCCCCCATAACTGGGTATGTGTGCTCGCTAGGGATGCCCACCGTACCGCCTGACGGGTACGGCCGTACTGGTTGCGTTCGCGACTGTCGCTGCCCATGGTGCTCATCGAGTGTATGTGGAATCAGAGCGGCGGCCTGCACAGGCTTGGAAACTCAGCGGTGCTCATCTGGGGGGTTTCTTCACACTGGTGTGGTGGTTTTGAGATATCCAATACGCGTGGGATCTAGTCATAGAAAGAGCGTGCAAAAATAAAATACAAATACAAATACCTTCCAGTTCACGGCAGCGTCGACAACCACGTCTTCTGGACCGCGAGGAACAGAAAGGGGAGGCGCATCCTCGTCCTCGGAATATAGCTCGTTGTGCAATAGGTCGTCGAAGAATCTGCCAAAATTCAGTCATAGGAAGGATATGGGAAGGAGTGAACCCTCCTGTGGTCCCAATCCTTTTGGGAACAACAATCACCTACAGTAAATTCATCCAAATGAAGCGACAGTGGAAAAGGACTCTGTAATTGGAAAAAAAGGGGTAAGATAGGCAAACCGAGAACCCAAAGTCGTCGCAACAACGCAAACATGGAAACCATTGTATAGATGTCCGATCTTGTATCCGATGATCGTCGAGCCGTCGTCATACAGTACTGTATCGGAGAGCTTCGATACACTCAGGCTTGAGGCGTCTATGGGTTTACTCATAGATACCCTCCCTGGTCCTGGTCTCAATGGTGGCCTAGTTCGCACATTTCTCTCGCCACAGCGATCGGCCGCCTCACCCTCTCTTCATTTCTCTATATCATCCTCGCCTTTCGTGACCACAGAAGGCGACTCGGAAGAGGCTTCCCGTATCCCCCAGGGCCTCCTTGGTGTTAGAGGCACGAGAAGGCGCGACTAAGTACACAGTCAGTAAAGGATTTAATCGAAAGGCATGGAGAGTTGTATCGAACCCCGTTTCCGATCGCTGAGATGTTCGCCTGATCGTGTTTTTCCATCACCATAGGCGCCAATCCCACTACAGTATAGTAAGTTACGTGTCATCTTGGTGTCATCAACAACTCGTGGAGAAACAACGATTCGTCAGCACCACGAAAAGTCATTTACATCTCACCGGGCAGCCTGGGCTGGGTCTAGTCAACCCGGATCAAACGGCATGGGGGGCATGTTCTCAGGTCGTGAGGCGGCGCCAGATTTCTGCAGGAAAAGGCACAAGTCGTAAGCGACCTGGCCTTCTCCGGTGAACAGTTCCAAGGGCTCCGTGTGGTTTCTGGAGCGTCGGGAGAAAAGGTAGTAATAATTGCTATGCTGCATGAAGGAATGAAGCATTACTGTACAGTAATGAAGCCGCGGTTCGGATAATGTCAGACCTGGAGCGATGGGGATATCTGATGAAGTGCTGTCGGGGCTCGAAACAAATGGATGGCATTTTGGAAATTCAGTCGTCCGAATGTCGGAAACCCCCGTACACTGTAACCCTCCTGCACCAAATCTGCACCAAATCTAGAGAACAATATTAAGTAATCAAACATCCGAGCCCAAGTGAGCAGGACAGTACAACCCTTGGTTCGCACTCCCTGACGTTCCACACTCTTGCGCACCCCTAATAATTGAAGCACGACACACCCCCTAAATAGGCGATCAACTCTGCGAAGCATCGAAGCGTGCAGAAGCGTGTGCAACCCCTTGCGCCGTTGATCGCCGTTGAGCCAGTGGCTCTCCTTTCACGTTCCCGAGAGTGTCGCGCCTGCATGCGACCTTGGTGATTAAGAACGATGTGTCCCCAAACCTGGCGGGCATCTTTAAAATTTTTCACATCGTGTGGAATGCCTGCGCGACCGATTGCAATGCTTTGCACTGTGGGCAAATCACCCAGTCGGCCACAAAAATGTATCGAAATCTGTACTGCACGAAAGATTTGGAGAGCTAGCCGATGTTTGATGAGGCCGTCGATGAGGTATCGATGAGGTGGGGCCTCTTCGGATTCTTGAGTTTGGTGCAGGTGTCGTTGAATTACCGTGCTTACCGGTCATCGCAAGTGAGATCAATCTTGAAATCAATCCTTGGATCAATCGGTACAAAATTGGAGATGCATTTGGTACACCAAATCGTTACGGGAAGTCATCCATTCCGGTCAAAGAGCAGGCCTAATAGTGAGTTATATATCTGTATAATACTGCATCCAATCCTGGGTCTGAGGAGAGAGAAGTGAGGACATTTCCGGCGAAAAAGTGGCATAATATAACCATTTTAGGATATGAATGAATTTCTTTTTATTTCTTTTTTGATCCATTTTTATTACTGGGATACATGTCCGAGACAGTATTCTGGCGACTCGGAAAAACTCGAGTCGTAGAACGACCACACCGCAAGACACCACACCCCAGATATTTTCACGTTCACGTAACTTATAACCATGGCGTATCATGATTCTGATTGGTCTGAAGTCGAGCCAAATACAAGGGTTTCCATCCTTGAAGCGTCTATTGGCCATGGTCGGCTGGCTTCTTGACTGACTCTGCTCATAAATACGCATCTGCTTATAGTTCTCATGTATACACCTGGTCCTTGTCTGGTGGCTAGTTCCGAATATGCGGATTTCTCTCATCACGGCGATCGACTGCCTTGCTCTCTCTACATTTCTCTACATCTTCTTCGCCTTTCGTGACCACAGAAGGCGAAGGGGCTCCCCGTATCCTCCAGGACCTCCATCTTGGCCTGTCATCGGCAATTTGCTCGATGTCCCAAAGTTCTCTCCCTGGTTAGCCTACGCGAATATGTCTAAGAAATATGGTAGGATTGAACTCTCCTTGTGTTTCTTCTCTGAGATAGGGGTTATGCTCATTAGCCTTTAGGTGATATCGTTTTCCTTCAAGTTTTTGGCGAAGTAGTCGTCGTCCTGTGTTCGCCGACGTCCATCAAGGACTTGTTCGAAAAGCGCGGAGAGTTGTACGCGGATCGTACACCATTTGCGATCTTTGCGCCTGAGATGTTCGCTTGATCTTTATCCTCCCCTCGCCATGGGCGCTGATCCCACTAATGACTCAGAATGGATGTGGATTGGCTTTTTCCATTTGCTAGAGTGGGAAAATACTGGCGCGAAGGCAGAAAGTTATTAGATCGCAGCCTCCGCCCTGGCGCAACAGCATCGCATCGGCGTTTGATCGAGGAAAAGACACGCATGTTTCTTGGCCAGTTACTTGCTACCCCGAACGCCTTCCGCGAACACCTCCATCTGTTGGTCCCACTTCAAGTTACACGTTACCCGATAGCTGTTGACCCGCATTGTAGCCTTCAAGGAAGGATTGTCATGCGCCTCACCTACGGGTATGACTTGAAAGAGAACGACGATATGTTGGTACCACCAAAGAGGACTATTAAAATCATAACACAGTTCGTTTTACCTGGAGCAGCATTAGTAAATCATCTCCCATTTCGTGCGGTTCCTTCACCCCTACTGTCATTCGAGCTCCTCACGGCTATATTCAGTCCGACACCTCCCTTCGTGGGTTCCTTGGTTCAAGTATGAGCCACTGGCGAGCGAATGTCGGGAGTTGGCACGGCGGATGAAGAACGAGCCTATGGACTTCGTGAGGAACTCTATGGTACGAATTGTGTAATATTTCGTTTGTCTCTACTCATGGAACACTAGCGCAAAGGCACGGCGGTACCATCTCTAGCAACTGAATTCCTCCAAGAGGCAGATCTGAGTGGCCCGGAAAATCAACCGAGGATGCAAGGCATAAAAGATATTCTAGGGTCTTTATTAATAGGTAATTCCCTGCGTTATCTACGAATACATGTAGCGCTTACGTCGAGCACCAGCCGGTTCAGATACTGCACGTATTCTCATTATTCCCGCAGCTTGCTTGGCTGAGGCGTGACTCTCAGACCGCTGCTGCTTTGTACTCACTTTTCCTCGCTCTTATCCTTTACCCAGAGGTACAGAAGCGAGCACAGGCAGAACTTGATTCTGTCATCTCAAGAGATAGGTTCCCAACGTACGACGACAGGCCGCGTCTTCCATACATAGACGCGATGATCAAAGAGTTATTGAGGTGGCATATGGTGACGCCACTGGGTGATGGCCACTCGTTCTCGTCAATAGCGCCGTGTACTGACGTCTAATGGAGCTGCTCCCCACTCGCCAACCGATGACGACCTCTATAAGGGCTACTTTATTCCAAAAGGTATGTAAGCATCCTTCAATGTTAGCTGAAGTAATCAAAGACCTTCGCTCTGTAGGTGCTGTGGTCATAGCTAACACATGGTGCGCGACAATCACGTGACACAGTTGCTGTCGAGAAGGTTCTGAGATGGATTGACAGGGCTGTCCTGCACGACCCGGAGCTATATCCTGACCCAGAGGCATTCATTCCCGATCGATTCCTCAACGAGGATGGAACGTCCCGCGACGATCCAATGATCTCGCTGGCATTTGGTGTAGGCAGGCGAATATGCCCCGCACGTCACTTCGTCAACGTGACGCTCTTCATCGTGACGGCGTCGGTATTGTCTGTGTTCAACGTGACAAAGGCCAAGGATAAGAACGGGGACGACATTCCGGTCGCGGCGCCTCCCCTCGACTCGGTCGTAGCCGATGGAGTCATGTGAGTAAGCCAGTGACATGAGCCTGGTATGTGTGTAGCTGATCTGGTGAAATCGGTCGAAAGTTGGGTACCGGAGTTCGAGTGTTGTATTATGCCAAGAGACAAGGTTGCAGAGGACTTGATAAGGGCGAGTGCCCTGGCTTGAACACCACCGGTGCCGAGCATTTTGTGGCCATCTATTTTCACACTCTTCCCGTCCTGTTGGACCTGTGTTCTGTAGTGTAAATTCAGGTGTTGCTGCGTCAAATGGACGCGCGAAGTCACTAGTCACTCGTTACGCGCCCGTGCAACTGTCTGCTCACCAATATTCTCCGCAAAGTAGTCGTCAACAGTCGACAATACTGTAAGTACAAAATTCGTCTTGATTTGTTTAGTTGTCACTGGCGATATTGAGAATCGAAGCGCTTTCAGGCTTCTATTAGATCAGGCCTCTACCGAACCGCCTGCGCCCTCTTCGTCGACGGCTGGGAACGAAGTTACTACAGCCCACGAATGATTCTGTGATCGACTTGTGGTTCGAATGTCCGATCTGGCGTGACTTCGAATACTCCGAGTCGTGGAGTAGTCAGTACTTTATTGTGGCCTGAGTGCTAGTTAGACATTAATACGATGTAAAATACGTTTATTAGCCTAAAAAAAACTTGCGTACTTGTACATCTTATGTTGAATCAGAAGGTGAGCAGAAGGCCGCTGAGAACTATCGTTCCCGGTACATTCGGGCCGGAAGTCGGTGCCCCGCTCGCTCGCTCTGGCCGCTCACTACTTCTACTTTCGTTTCGTGCACACACCCACGGCGCTACTGCGGACATCAAATGTGGTGAGATCTTCGAATGCTCTGTGGATGTTTTTTTTTGGCCTGAATGCTGACTCTTCGTATCCTCCATAAAGCAAGCACATCCTGAACGCCCAAGTCTCCATCCGCGCACCATGCTGCAAGCAATGGTACGACTGCACCGAGTGCCATGCGGAGTCGCAGACTCATCAGCTTGCCCGGACAACGGAAATGGCGTTTATCTGCAAAAAGTGCAAGAAGGCGTTCCGCAAGGATATGACAGCCTACGAAGAGAGCGACGAGTATTGCCCACATTGCGACAACCACTATGTGAGCCTGTCGCACGACATCGCATATATCTCAGTGTTGATTGATGTTTTCCATGGAGGTCATCGATGCGAAGACACCACAGGCTGCCATTGGAATTGAGGGCGAGGATGCACGCATCGATTCGCGGTACGTTGTCTTCCTCTCGTGGTCAAAGTTGTCTGGTCATTTGAATACCTCTTCGCAGGCTTCTGAAGGATGAGAGAGTTAAAAAGGATCCTTCTCGGTCTTTGTACAGCCAAGATCACTCTGATCGCCTTGGGTAGATCGCCAACTTCGTCGCCATTTGTCGTCCACCACACTTTATAGAGACACTGTCCACTCTACGAAAATACAAGCATTTCAGCCATATATGCGTCCAACCTGCGTTTTCGGACCATGTGTCCTTTGATTTCGCTGGTCAAAACCTGGATGCGTTCACCTTCAGACAGTACGGTCCCTATACTCGACGTTCGTTAAAACTCTACTCTCTCTTGGCCACATGCTAGCACAACCGTCGTCTTCTTGACACCGTGGAGAGAAACCCAGGAGTTCGATTCCATATATTGCTTTTGGCTGTTGGACTCGCTCCGTTTGACCCGATCTACGACGTAAGCAGATCAACATGTGATACCCAACTCGCTTCGCAGATGGTCACATTTACCCCTACGACATGTTGGTCTTGCCTCCGCCAAGCGGCCTCTCAACATATGCGCCATTGCATGGTAACGTGGAAAATCTATGTGCCATCATGTTCTTCAACTGTGCGGTGCGCACCATGAATTGCAAATTTGGTGATTTGTCTAAAAATTCCCCCCAAAAATTCTCCCTTTCATTGTTCGATCTCGGAAGCTCGGCATTCACCGTCCGCTTATCCTTATTGATGAAGCCGCCGGTGTCGACGTCATTGGTCTCACTCACCTCGTTCCGCCCCCTTGTCCGACCCCCTCTCTCGCAGGGAGAAATGTAGACTAGGCGGGAGAAGGCTTGGCGCCATTACCAACTGGAGAAGTGTCTGTCCAGTAGCGTCGAGCAACTAGAAGGAGCACTCTTGCTCTCCTGAACGCCCCGATGGACGTAGCCGGCGGCAGCAAGCCAGGTCTTAAAGCCTCTAAAAGGCAGCTGGTTTGGGTCTACATCTGTTAGCCGTCCAAGTACTAATTGGATCGGCGATGATCAGCCAGATGCCTCCTATCTGTAAGCTGACAGACCCAGACCCCGCGCATATAGGAGCAAAGCCAAGGACATATAAATAACGGGTTGCGGCTTGTTGCAACACAAACACCCTTCTTGCAAACTACGATGGTGAACCCTGTAAACGTCAACCCTACTACTGCCGTGCGACGTCTCTCGGTAGGGGCATCTGATTGGTTGTGG
Organism: Lactarius hengduanensis; assembly: GCA_021525025.1. Taxonomy (NCBI): domain Eukaryota; kingdom Fungi; phylum Basidiomycota; class Agaricomycetes; order Russulales; family Russulaceae; genus Lactarius; species Lactarius hengduanensis. The sequence goes on from JAKELI010000383.1 coordinate 19,585, forward strand.
GTCGTGACGGGGATTATGGGCGTATCGGCCTTATTTACGCTGGCTTGGGCGAAAGTGGTACGGTCCTATTCATCGCGCATGTGGTCTTGACACATCCTGATGAGGGTCCCTTTTGAAAGCAACCGCACAGAGCACGGGCGTTCCACCATATCGCTCTAGCCATCCTCACGGTGTCCACTATAAGCTATTTTGCCATGGCATCGAACTTGGGACAGACGCCTGTCAGAACCGAATTCAGGAGCGGGCCAACTCGCAGTATCTTTGTCCGTGTCGTCCCTTTGGCCCCATCATATGTTATGCTGATCATCAAATTCGTGCAGTATGTACGATATATTCAGTGGTTCATCAACGCACCCCTTATTCTCCTCGCGTTGCTTCTGGTAACGGGACTTCCATTGTCCGATCTCTTCCTCACGATATTTATGATCATCGTCACGGTCGTGAGCGGACTCGTCGGTGCGCTCACGCCGACGTCATACAAGTGGGGTTTCTATGTTTTCGGCGTTTTGACGCTCTTCTATGTCGTGTGAGTTGCAAACCGTTTGTATTTTACGTGGGCTGACGCCCGTGCACGACATAGCTTTTCGGTCCTATTCAACGGATTGCGGTCGCGCCTGCTTGAAGGCCACAGGGGTCTGTACAGCCGCTACGCTATCTACCTCGTCATCCTCTGGATGCTGTACCCGATCTGCTGGGCCTTCTCCGAGGGTGCGAACGTGCTCACGGTCGATCACGAGATGATCTTCTACAGCATTCTTGACCTTATCGCTGGTCCATTGTTCCTCTTCTTGCTCCTCGCCTCCCTGCGGGATGTTGACTACGATGGTTTCGGGCTACAATCTGGCAAGGCCTCCGATTACGTGAACGCCCCCCCTCCGACCGAGAAGCCGCGTGAGACTGGTGCAAGGACCGGTGCCGCTTAAAGAAGAGAAAATAAGGAATGAATTCTGCGAATGTATTATCTGTGTATTCCTACTCTTTGCTAGCTACGAATGATGCCGTCGTTTTACCTTTTTGTGCATGCCAGTGAGTAAGGTTCAAGTTGTAGCTGTGGACCAAACTCGGTCGTCACAACCGCTGCGTAACGATCACGCGTCTCTTGTGACGACACCATTCCCGACGCCCTCGGCCACAGCGCGAAAATATCTGCCCACGATTGCCATAAAAAACAAACTGCACGCGCGTGGAAGGTATACCGTAGGATCCGATGAATCTGACATTGTACGCCGTCAATGCGTTCATTGTCCTCGATACGGACGGGCATCGCGTCCTTGCCAAATACTACTCGCCAAAGGGACGGATGCAACTAGGGGACCCTGATCCCAACAAGGGCTTGCAAACACTGAAGGAGCAGCGGGTGTTCGAGAAGGGTTTGTTCGCCAAGACGAAAAAGCCGGGCGGTGCGTCTTCCATCAGCTCTTGCAGTTGGACTCGTATTTATTTATTTATCCATAGGCGATATCACTCTATACGACGGACATCTGGCGGTGTATAGACACTCGCTGGACCTCATCTTCTACGTCCTCGGGGGCCCGCAGGAGAACGAACTGATGCTGTACTCGGCGCTGTCCGCATTCATGGAGGCGATCAACCTGCTCCTGCGGAACCAGGTCGAGAAGCGGGCGGTACTGGAGAACCTGGACTGCGTCATTCTCTGCCTGGACGAGACGATAGACGATGGGTGCGTCCCTTTCCTCCGGTGAATTAAATAATTAAATAATAATAAATTACAGGATCATTGTAGAGACGGACTCAACGACCATCGCATCGCGAGTGAGCCGCCCTAGAGCGGACAGCACGGATATTGTGATCAACGAGCAGACGATCCTGAATGCTTACCAAACGGTGAAGGAGAAGATGCAGCAGAGGATTGGACAGCTCTAGTAGTCAGATGATTATTACATAATTGAGTGAGAGTGAGCGAGTGCGCGTGTCTCTTGTACTTGCCATCAGCCATGTCTGCCCGACGACAGGCGTCCACTACTTCCCTTTCAAAATATGCCAGAGCCGGCTCTCCCGATCCTGCTGCTCGCTCTCTTGACTATTGCAATGCTTTTTGGGGTCCCAGTGATGCTGGCGTCGACGTGTTGTTCGCTAGGATGCGCGGTGCCGCAAGGACCATGGAAGAGCTCCGTAACTTTTGGAAGGAGAGGTGTGTCACTCCCAACCGCGTTCTCATTTCTCGCATCCGACTCCCTCTCTTCCTTTGAGGGCTGCCATCGAGGAAGAATACGCGAAACGTCTCGTCAAACTCACCAAAGCGACCTTGGGAAGGGACGAGATAGGGTATGTTCTCTTGGTCCCCCTCCATCCTACTTTCCCTCCTGACGCCGCTCCCACGTGAAGCGAGTTTCGAAACTCGCTCGACACTCTTCGCCAGGAGACGGACAAGCAGTCCGCCTTTCATCTGCAACTCGCTCAGCAGATTCGCAACGAGCTCGAAAACCCCGTCGCCGCGTTCGTCGCCCGTCAGGCTCAACATCGCAAAGTTTATCAGGGTGCGATGGAGAAACAATTCAAGACAAAGCAGGCGCAGGAGGGCCACGTCAACAAAGCTCGCGAGAAGTACGAACAGGATTGTCTCCGCATCAACGCCTACACCGCGCAGAGCACCCTCGTCCAGGGCAAGGACCTCGAGCGCATTTCCGTCAAACTCGAACGTGCGCAACAGACGGTCCACGCAAACGAACGCGAATTCTCCAACTTTGCGCGCGCGCTACAAGACACCGTCTCCAAATGGGAGCAGGAGTGGAAACAGTTCTGCGACAGCTGCCAAGATCTCGAGGAGGAGCGCATGGAATTCACAAAAGACAACGTCTGGGCCTACGCCAACGCCGTCTCCATCGTTTGCGTTTCTGATGATGAGGTGAATGCTTTGCCCTATAAAAGTTCCGGCATCAGTTGACCATCATGAATGATCGTCTCTTAGTCCTGCGAACGTTTGCGTCTAGCCCTCGAATCATTCGAACCAGAGAAGGATCAGGAGAATTTCGTTCGCGATTATGGCACCGGGAGCGCCATGCCGGACCCCCCACAATTCGTCAACTACTCTTCCGCTGAAGGGGCTCCTCTCACCTCTTCAGCTTCAAAAGTCACCAGCCGTCCCGCTCAGTTCGCTCGCGCTACACAACGTATAAACCGACTCCCCACTGCACCTCCTCCGCCCGACGACGAGCAACCCTTCGTCAACACGGCTGGCGTTGGCGCCGGTAACCGTGCCTCAGGTTCCAACGACCCCGTGCCTGCTCGTGCGACCAACCTCTCAAGGGCAAGCACACGCCGCAATGCCCCACAAACAAACGGTAACGGCAATGCGAATGGCCCTACTAACGGGTTTTCTCCCGGTTCTTCCCCGCCAACCACCGCATCTCGCAATACCGGTAATTTCGCTGCTGCGCAAGCATCAGCGCAGCCGATCAACCCGACACAGCACGAACTTGTTGTAGGTGACAATACCTACAAGGTCGATCTCTCTAAGGATCAGCAGGGTAATAATCCCCGTGGCGGTGCCGCAGCTTCAAAGGTTGGCGATGAGACAGACCCGATGATGCAAGCAATGGCCAGTTTGCGAACCGCAGCAGGCGCTAGTGTTGGGCGGAGTGTAACGCGTAAAATTACTCCGGACCCTCCTGGAACAACCGGCGGACCTTCCTCTGTTTCACCTTCGAGAGCACTCGCACCGCCCTCTGGTGTCTCCTCTCCGAGCCGGAATGTTGACTACCGCAATTCTGCCGAGTTCGTCGTCGGCGCCCACCCTGCTGCACAGCCTCCGCCTGGCTCGCGCTCCACGTCGCCTGTGCCGCCGACCGCCACATTCATGCAGCCGCCGTCACAGGTACCCGCGCCTGTTGTAGATGCTGTCATCGATTCGTACCACCAAAGCTTCCCAGGCGAGCGCCGTAGCCGGTCCAACAGCCGTCGCGCGAGCTTCAACGCGCCGCAACTGGCACCTGCCCCTTCCCAAGGCCACGGCAGTCATTTGGATCGTCCGGTTAGTCGAGACGGACACGCTGGCGTCGGTGCCAATGGTCGTTCCCGTAGTCCATCCCTCAGTCACCCTGCTTCCCGAAGCGTCTCTCCCGCTCCGCCCGGGCCGCCACGCGCTGGCAGTGCCAACCCCGGCAGCGACCAAGGTCCAGGACAGTATCGCGCTACCACACCGAACAGCGTCGGCATTTCTCTTGACCCGCATGGGAACGTCGCGGTGGACTCAATGGCAGATGCGTATCGCCAACAGCAGCAACATCAGGTAGCCCAAGTTAGGCAGGTACAGCAAGCGCAAGCACCACCGATGCAGCAGCCACCTTCCGTGCCAGTTCAGTACCAGCAGACACCGCCCCAACCACAACAGCAGCTGCAGGCACCCGGTGGCGTCGGGGCCAGACCTCCCGCGCAACGTCAACCAAGCATCGGCAATTCATTTGGTGTGCCTGGCCAATGGCAGACTGGCGCCCCTCCGCCTCAACAGCAGTACGTCCCGCCACCACCGGTGCAACAGCAGGTCCCGCAGCACTCGCCTGCGTACGTGCAAGCCCCACATCCATATGCGAACGCGCCTCCATCACAAGTATACCACGCGCCGCAGGTAAGCTACGGCATGCAGCCGCCGCTGCAACAACAACAGCAGCAGCAGCAACAGCAGCAGCAACAGCAACAGCGGCGCGGAGCAACGGGCTCGGGTGGCGGGGAATACTATGCGCAACAGGGATATGCGCCGCAGCCTCAGCAACAGCCCCCGCAGCAGTATCAACAACATCAACAGCATCAACACCAACACATTCCGTATGGAACCGGGTACAGATCCGTCAGTCCTGGGCCGATCAACAGGACGCCGTCACCGCAGCCGATGGCGCTCACGCAGCCGCAGCCGCAACCACTCGCGGAGCCTCCGACGCAGCAATACACGGAAGACGGGCGGGGTGTGCTCTTCTACGGTGCGTCACTTTTTTTTCCCCCTGTTTGAGGTGCTGAGGGTTGAAAATGCAGTACGGGCGCTGTACGACTACACCGCTACGATCCCAGAGGAGTTCGACTTCCAGGCGAACGATATCATCGCTGTCACCGCCACGCCCGAAGATGGGTGGTGGAGCGGCGAGCTGCTCGACGAGCAACGGCGCGTGCCGGGCAGGCACATCTTCCCAAGCAACTTTGTGCATCTGTTTTGAACGGTTCCCTGCCCACACGCGCTGCTGCCGATGGTCGGGTCGGAGCTGACGGGCCTCGGCGTATTTATTTATGCTCTTTTTTGTTTCTGTCTTTTCACTCTTTTTTTCACTTTCTACCTTCTTTTCCCTTCCTTCCCTTCCCTTCCCCTCTCTCCCTCTCCCTCCCTCTCGGGTTGTGACGTACGTGCTGTGCGAGCAGGTGCCGGGTGCTGGGGGCCGTGGTGATATGAGGTTGTTCGGATGCATACGACAATGGGACGTGATAATACATGATATGATTTTACTGATGCCCGAGCCTCGGCCAGCTTGGTGTTGAATTACAGATTATCGAATTTTCCCCTTCCATTATTATTTATTCGCTTTGCGTTTTGTCGATTGACTTTGTACATTTTCACCGATGAAAGGAAGCGCTGCACTCTTTATATAATGGAACGATACGAATATGGTTGGTAGTGCAACTCGCGGTATTTAAAATTCGCATTGATTAGCTGGGTTGGGGAAGGCACAGGCCCACATACACAGCAGGCACCGTCTGTCATCAGAAGTTATGAGTGACGTGCTCGGCGTTCTCGGAGACGGAGTACTGTTTACTCGCTCCAGTGGGGTCATCTCGGATCTGGTCATGGACATGTGGTAGTGAACGCGTTTATACAAAAGGCGCTCTGTATGGCAATGTTAGAAAAACTTTGGAGTGGCAGTCCCTATATTGACGCTATAAAAAATACAAAACTCCCGGGTGGCGAGAACGCAAAAAATTGGGACGCTGACTGAGCCGAACGATGCCAGTCAAGCCAAGCCACTCGTCCTTATCAAGTCCTCTATCTCTCGGAGTGATGGCGCACTCAAACTGGGGTACTTGACTTGTCAGAGAGACGTAGCTGTAATACCAGAGGTGTTGTTCAGATAGTACTGCTGCACTCACGTCACAATTTCGCTCTAAACGCCAGCTAGATTGCGGAGTCATCACGGAAGGACCCGTCCTCGTTTGAAGCGATCGGGCTCGAATGCCTCTGGGTCCGGGTACAGCTCCGGGTTGTGCAGGACGGCCCTGTGGCCCTTTCTCATCATCAGAACGGTCGTCTCGACAAGAACAACGACTACTTAACCCAAAACTTGAAGGCATACGACATCGCCTAATAAACATGAACGTTCAGAGGATAAAGACTAGGCGATATCAATCCTACCGTTTTTTTAGATATATTTGCGTAGGCTAAGGGAGAGAGCTTTGGGACATCCAGCAGATTCCCGATGACAGGCCAAGATGGAATATGGGAGACCCCTTCGTCTTCTGTGGTCATGAAAGGCGAGGAGATAAAGTATTGCAGAGAGAGCAAGGGAGTCAATCGCCGTGATGAGAGAGACTGCATCATGAACTAGGTCGCCTGAAAAAGACAGGGTTTCATAGATTTAGAGTAGATACGAAAACTACGAGAGCAGGAGCCTTTATAGCCGCAATTACGCCTGTACCACATCGGGTCGGGCAGATGCGTACAGGAGCCCAATTTAGCGGTTGTGGTGTGAACCTAATTCCTTTGTTGAGGTAGTGTTTCTCCGTCATTTGACACGAGATTCACTGACATACGCGACAATTGTAGAATAGAAAGTGGATCATCCCAGGGGAATGGCGTAGATGTAAGAGTGCAAATAGGAAGACGATAAGCCGCACGAGTCTCGATGCTTCGGGACGGAGTGCGCACGAGAGCCCGAGAGTGTGGAATCAAACTGCAGGATGCTGCAGGAAGCAGATGCCCTTTACAACGCGAGGTCCGAGGCCTGATAAACATAGAGAACTTCCTATGGGGTGCCGGGGAGTGCTAGTCGATGGCGCCGCCACTGACAGCGGCCCATCTTGAGATTGGTAGGTTCAAGTTGGTGGTGCCAGTGTGACGTGTGACGAAAGGGTGTTGGGCTGGCGGAGTCCGCATGAGTACTCGCTCATTAGCGCTTATTGCCAGTGAAGGAACTGAGTGGCTAAAAAGCGCGACTTAGCTGCATGCAAACGTGCCCAACGGCAAGAAGTGAAGCCAAAAACTTTCCCTCAACCCACTGGCAGGGTTTAAGATTCTACTAGTAGGAAACCCGCTCCACGAATGTCCGAAGCCACGACAGCTCAGCTTTATCATAATGGCTATTCGAACTGCAAGTCGTTAAGCTGCTCGAGAATACAAGCACGGAAGCATTCGTGGGCTGTAGTAGCTTTGTTCCCAGCCGTTGATGGGGAGGGTGTAGGCAGGTTTGGTAGAGATTATGGCCGAACCTATTAATTTAGTAATAAATGGATCCTCAACGTGTCCTTTTCTTGGAAGGCGCTTTTATTCTCGACATGTACCTTTCCAGTCAAGACTGATCGAGTGCTTATTGCTTGATTGCCTATTGACCATTGACGAGTACATTTCAAGTTGTTACAGACATAAAGGCCGTCTCTGCCGTCTCTGCTAGAACGCCTGACGCAGCAGCCCCTAAATTTATGCCACAGAACATAGGTTCGATAGAGTGGGAAAAGGGTAGGAGAATAGATGCCTGCAGGACGTGCGGAGCACATATATTCAAGCCAAGGCACTCGCCCTTATCAAGTCCTTTGCGAGCCTATCTCTTGGCGTAATAGAACACTCGAACTTCGGCGGATAACTTTCAAGGGAGTTCATCAGGTCAGCAACAAACGCACCAGGCTCATGTCATAGGTGGCCTTCATTACTCACATGACACCACCAACGCCTTTGATCGACTCGGGGGCCGGTAAAGTGACCGGAATCTCCTTCCCATTCTCGTCGTTGGCCGTCGTTACGTTGAACACGGACAACACAGACGCCGTCACGACGAAGAGTATTGTGTCGACGAAGTGGCGCCCCGGACATATCCGCCTGCCTGCACCAAACGCCAGCGAGATCATCGGATCGTCGCGGAAGGTTCCATCCTTATCGAGGAAACGATCGGGTTTGAACGCCTCTGGGTCTGGATACAGCTCCGGATCGTGCAGGACAGCCCTGTGAATCCGTCTCAGAACATTCTGGAGAGCAACTGTGTCGTATGATTGTTGCGCACCATGCGTTAGCTATTACCACAGCACCTACAGCGGGAAGGACTTTGAATACGACTTCAGCCAACATCGAAAGATGATTACAGACCTTTTGGAATAAAGTAGCCCTTATAAAAGTCATCATCAGTTGGCGCGTGGCGAACACCTCCATGCAGGTGTTAGTACACGTCGCTGTTGACCAGAATGGGGAATCCGCACCCAGTGGCGTCACCATATGCCACCTCAATAACTCTCTGCTCATCGCCTCTATGTATGGAAGACGTGGTTTGTCATCGTACGTTGGCAACCTATCTCTTGAGATGACAGAGTCAAGCTCTGCCTGCGCTCGCTTCTGGACCTCTGGATAAAGGACGAGCGCGAGGAAGAGCGAAGACATTGAAGAAACGGTCTGAATATCGCGTCAGCCAAGAAGCAAGCTACGGGAATAGGGAGAATACGTGCTGTTTCTGAACCGGCTGGTGCTCGACATAAGCGCTACATGAATTTGTAGATGGCACAAGGAATTACCTTGGAACAGGGACCCTAGAATATCTTCGATAGCTTGCACCATCGGTCGGCGTTCTGGGCCACTCAGGAGGTCTACCTCTTGGAAGAATTCAGTTGCTAGAGATGGTATTGCAGTGCCGTCGTGCTGGCGAACCATCAGTAGAGGGAAATTACGGGAATTTCACCCAATTCATACCATGGAGTACCTCACGAAGTCGATAGGCTCTTTCTTCATCCGCCGTGCCAGCTCCCTACATTCACTCGCCAGTGGTTCATACTTGAACCAAGGAACCCACGAAGGGAGGCGTCGGACTGAACATAGCCGTAAGGCACTCAAATGACAATAGGGGATGAAGGAACCGCACGAAATGGAAGATGATTTACTAATGGTGTTGCAGGTAAAACGAACTGTTTTAAGATATCACCAATCCTCTTCGGTGGTGCCAATATATCGTCATTCTCTTTTAAGTCATACCCGTAGGTGAGGCGCATGACAAGCTTTCCTTGAAGACTACGACGCGAGTCAACAATTATCGAAAAATGTGGCAGCGGAACCAACAGATTTATGTGTTCGCGGAAGCCGTTTGGGGTGGCAAGTAGCTGGCCAAGAAACACGCGTGTCTTTTCCTCGATCAAACGCCGATGCAAGGCTGTTGCGCCAGGGCGGAGACCGCGATCTAATAATTTTCGACCTTCACGCCAGTATTTTCCCATTCTAGCAAGGAAAAACGCCCAATCCATACCCATTCTGGGACATCAGTGGAATCAGCACCTATGACGAGGGATGGATAAATATCAGGCGTACATCTCAAGGATCGGTAACGGTGTTCGATCCGCATACAACTCTCCACGTCTTTCGAGTAAGTCCTTGATGGCTGTCGGCGAACACAGGACGATGACGACTTGGCCTAAAACGTTAATGCACAGGACATCGCCTGATAAACATAAGACCTAGGTTCAGAGAGGAAACACAACTGAACTTGAAGGAGAGATCAATCCTACCGTATTTCTTAGACATATTTGCGTAGGCCAACCAAGGAGAGAGCTTTGGGACATCCAGAAAATTGCCGATGACAGGCCAAGGTGGAGGTCCCGGGGGATATGGGCGACCCCTTCGTCTTCTGTGACCACGAAAGGCGAAGAGGAGGTAAAGTAATGCAGTGAGGGCGAGGGAGTCAATCGCTGTGATGAGAGAGAGCTGCATAATGAAACTGGTAACCTGAAAAAGACAGATACGAAAACAACGAGAGCAGGAGTCTTTATAGCCCCACTTGCGCCTGTACCACATTGGGTCCGACAGTCACGCAGAAGCACGGAGAGAAGCCCCCATAGCGTAATTATATATCTTTTGATGAATTCTAGTCCGGAGCAGTAGAACATACAAACGGCCTCAACTCCCTACAGAGCGAGATTTGCATCGAGAGGTAACGTAATGGATAGTAGGTCATCGATCATCACGTGCGCCGTGCGTAGCTGCTGCGTAATCCTCTTCAAGTTGTTATTTCTCTCTCAGACTCTCACTGGCACTTGACACGAGATTAGGAACCGACAGACATCTGCGACCTATTCCTGAGATATGATAGAAACCAAGGGAACACGTAGACGCAATAAGCCACACGGGCCTCGATGAGGCGGCCTGCATTGACGTTGATGTTGACGTTGGTGCGGGAGTGTCTTTTTTGTTGTTCGGAAGAACCAGGTTACCTAACAATCCTACGTAACGCGCTGATGCGAACCTCGGAGGCTCGAAAACGGGGACAAATGCATTGACGCACATCCAGGGTATGGCCCGGGGTAGTGTGGGACTCAAGTACTTCGGGGCTATTGCCCAGTAGACTTGAACCCACTACCCACTTAAAAACCCCATTTCGATTCATCCAATCTCTTGGGAGGTCGCGATGCCTCTTGTGTAGTGCTCTCTTGAGTGCTCTGCGATCTTTATGTACTAGTAATAATTTTCTGCAGCACTTTCGTTACTGTTGTTTTGTCTTCGGATGGTCTCCTGTTAGCCATATGTTCTCTACTTCTCTTTACGTGTGTATCTTGCCACGGATGTTTCTTTCCGCATATCATGATCAAAGTCCAAAGGTATGCTGATTTGATTTTGAGCAGACGCCTTGGCAGACGCAATGCTCCTGGGCTTTATCATGATCGTGTGATCGTTTGTGTCCGGTCGTTCCTACCTCTTACTTTTTGGGGCGTTTCCACGCTTAGGGTGCTACATCCTCTCTAGGGGACATTTCTGGCATAATTTTCTTGCTTTCTCCCACGCTGACTTGACCCTCGTGACCCGGGGTCAGTCTGACTTATACAACACTGACTTCCACTGGCTCGTCCATCGAACCAAGACGTCAGTCCCTGCTCATGGGTTTCCACTGACCCCGCCGTGATACTAGGCCCCAGAAAGGATCGATTATAAACTCCCCACATACTGTGGACGCGACCTCCCTTCTCCGCGTCCCATCACCTCGGATTTATCGTTGTTCCTTTACTGGGCTCTAGTGGCAGGTGTGCGGCGGCGAGTCCTCTTCGCTGATGACCCACTGCCTCCTGCTGGTGCTCAGCTTTCCCATAACTGCCTCGTTCAGCCGCTGGAATGCCATCGATTTAGGTTTCATACTTCTCTGCGTTCGCTTTCCAAGGGTCACCCCGATATACCAGCGCGCCCTACTGTTGTTAACTGGCTCCCGTAGGTCGAGGCCTATCGGTGGTACTCAGTAGGACGGATATCTTGGAATATTAGGTGAGTCATTTCCCACGCGAGCATTGAAGCGCAGTACCCCGTATTCCCATACATGCCGTTGGGGTCGAGGATTGGGCCGTACTTCCTTTGTAGTTGTCCGTGGAGCCGCCATAAATAAACCAGGAGGAAGAACCTGTATAACGATAAGTAAGCAAAGCTCCTTGCGTTGGTAAGACTTGCACTCACGAGGTATGGTGCTGCCGCATCGCGTGGGGATGAGGGAATACCTGATCCCCGCTGCCATCGCTCTGCGGCGATGGATAGGACCAACATGGGGTGAGCGAGTGGAAAGTGCCCAAGTCCTGTGACACAATAGGGTGAGCAACATTATCAGCCGACTGCCATTCATTGCGTGCTTACGGGTGGGTAAAAGAGAATTTCGTTCCTATATGCGCTGTCGCTAGCGAGAGGGTGCGGTGCGGGGGGGGGGGGCAATTGCCGTCGCGTCTGTTGCGGTGAGATCTTCGAGATTGGTTCTGTTTCCGAGCATGTTACTGGCCGCGAGGGCGGTAGTGCAGTTGACACTCTGTGACAAACGTTAGTGGGTGGCGTCTCGTATCGTGTGGACAAATGTACTCACGAGTTGAGATTTCAGGAGTCGTTGCAAGCGTTCCACCCTATCCCCAAGGTAAGGGCCAATGCACCGTGAAATCTCCCTCTTTTGACGTTTGTTTGAATGTCTGGCAGGAGGGAGAAGGGGTGATGTGGCCGAGAAGGTGTGGGGATAGTTCATCGTGGTTCGCGGGGTCTGTGTGAGTGATTGTGGGATGTGAACGGCGGATATTTCGAGCGGAATTGCTGAGGAAGTAATTTGTCAAGTTTCGGTGATCGCAGAGGCTTTTAGTGAATGGGTTCAGTGAGGAAGAACAGGTCATGATTTTGACCAGACATGGCTTTTACCTGGCCATGCTGGTGTCGTTTTCGGTTTCGTGAGCGTCGCTTTTATAGCGTTGCATGCCGCCCTGTGATGGTTCATTGGGCGTGTTGTGGCCAAGCTACTCCGTAGCCATTGCATACCCAAGATCTGGGTCCCTCGTTACTAACACGAGTCATAATTGCTGCCCACAGCATCCCTTTCACGTCAATAAGGGTGTGTCTTTCATTCTTGATATAAGGGTCTTTGTACTTATGAAAGGAATGCGGGGACCCAGTCAAGACCTAGCGTCAAGCGACTTGTGATAGGGCGAAGACTTAAAGGGGTTCCCCATATGGTGCAGCGCACAGCAGCGCTCACCATTCACACCTGACCGGGGTTGACGGAGCTAGGAACAGACGGTTTCATGGTCAACTAGAGGGGGGCCCGTATCGATTGACACTGGGGAATCAAGTGGGAGGAGACCGGATTCAAAGTATAGTGTAACTTTCGGTTTCCCCGCGAAGCACGGGAAGTAGTTCTCGAACAAGGAAAATAAAATCCATGAAGGGCAAGCAATCTCCTTGTCTCGTTGAAAAAACTGATTCGTGGGTCAGATTGTCGGATTTGCTATTTCGGATCCTCCTTAGCAAAAGGGGTCATTATGTTCACATACAGCAGTGTTTTCTTTCACTAAGAACACCTGATGCTCGAAACGGGAGTTCAGGGACTGATTTCGTGTTAGCCTCACGGTGGAGGTCTGATGCAGATCTGATGCAATGAGCTAGGCCGTCGCGGCGGCCGCAACTCCGCGAGTGACAAGTAATCGCCGTCTCGACCAGCCGCCCTTGGGTCAATCTTCGGCGTTATCACACTAGATACTGTATGGTAGCTTCGTGGCTCCACCTGTAGAGACTGCGCCCGGGTGGTGGGCCCAGAGTTAAGGTCTTTAAGAGGCGGCGCTCGCCTGTGGGACCCTCCAGCTCGGCGGATGGTCTGGGAAGGCGTGTAGTGGCGCAGACCCACTTGGACGAGTGGCTCGTGATCATTTCATGGTATCACCTCACTAGCCGATTCCATTACTGTAAGGTGGACGTGATAAAAACCCACTGGTAAATCGCTAGATAGCAAGAGCTCCCGATCCTTCTCGAATGTTGTCCTCGACAATAGTGAAGTTAAACCCTTGGTTAAACCGACTTTTCGTCAAGCCACTCAGAAGCACAATACATTTCAAAAGTCAGGTGGGGCATACGTACAACTATAAAAAGCCAAAAATCAAGGGATGTAACGTCAAGCTTCAACATTATTGATTATCCCTAACAAATCTTCTGCGACCTTGTCTCTTGGCCTGACGGAACACTCGAACTTCGCCGGGTAGCTGTAAGAGTCACTAGTAAGGGCCAAGAGATGGCTGCAGCAAGGGTCACGCACCATACGACAGCGTTGACCTCGACCATCGGACTGACTGGGATTTCGCGACCATTCTCGTCTTTCGCCTTGGTAACATTGAACACAGAGAGCACAGAGGCGGCGACCATGAAAAGTGACACGTCTACCAAATGACGCGCAGGACAGATCCGCTTGCCACCGCCAAATGCGAGAGAGATCATCGGGTCGTCTCGGAATGTTCCGTCTTCGTTCAGGAATCGCTCGGGATTGAATGTTTCCGGATCCGGATAGAGTTCTGGGTTGTGTAGGATCCCCCTAGGAACTTTTCTTGGAAAACTATCAGGTAAGACGGCTCATAGTACACACCACGAGTTAACGATCATCATTGAACCTACCAAGCGGACCGTCAGCAGCGGTCCACGGCTATTTCAATCTAGTGACGCAACAAACCTTTTGGAATGAAGAATCCTCGGTAGACACCATCCTCGGTTGATGCATGGGGGAAACCTCGAAAAAACGATGGGATACACTGATTCACCCACAGGAGAGGAATTCGTACCCATGGGTCCGACCATTTGCCACCTGAGTAACTCCTTGCAGATTGCCTCGATGTATGGAAGACGTGATCGGTCCTCGAAAGTTGGAAGCCTGTCTCTCGATACGACAGAGTCGATTTGAGCTTGCGCCCGCCTCTGTACCTCTGGATAGAGGGTGAGTGCAACGAAGAGGGAAGTCGTCGTGGATGCGGCCTGATAGCGCGCTCAATTGTTGAAGGAGACTCGAAGGCTCGAATACGCACTGTGTCCACACCGGCTGATGTTCGCGGTCAGCATCTCGTTCCTTCATGTTAGATAGAACGATTCACCTTCATACATAGAACCCAGGACTCGTTTGATGACGTCCTCTTGCAATTGCCGCTCGGGGCCATTCAGACTCTCCACCTCCAGGAGTTGTTCACGGGCCAGCGATGATACTGCTGTCCCGTCTCGCTAGACGGCCATAGTTAAGACGTACTGCACGACATAAATGACTCATAAACGTCATGACCACGAACCATAGCACTTTTCACGAAATCGATCGGTTCATTCATTGTCCTCTGACCGAGTTCCCTGCCTATCCGAGCCAGCGACTCATAGCTGAACCAAGGGACCCACGAAGGGATATGTCGCACTGAAGACGGTTGTCAGTTCTTCCTGGCAGTGATCACGAAGTGGGGATTCATACGGAGTGGGAAGTGATTTACAAGAGCTGCTCCAGGTAGGACTAAACGACTCAACATGCGAAGCAGTTGCACTGGAGCCTTGATTATTTCGTCGTTCTCCTTTAGGTTGTACCCATACATGAGAGACATGATAAGCTGTCCTTGAGATCTGCGAGACCCTACCATTTCTAGTGAGCAGTATGAGCTAATGGAGAGAACTACTGACAAATCAACATGGTCGCGGAAGTCTGCGGGAGCTACGAAGAGCCGACTCAGAAATGCGTGTGTATTTTCCTCTATCCTCCGGTGATATAGAGACATTGCACCAGGACGAAGCATGCGATCCGCGATCTTTCGTCTCTCGCGCCAGTCCTCCCCGTATCTGGTGAAAGCCAAGAGCCAATCTACGTCCATTCTAAAGTGTCAGATGACGGTCAGTGGGGTGTCACAGAAACGGCAACGAGGCTAACGGGCAGTGAACCTGCGCACATTTCGGGCATCGGCCAGGCAGGACGATCCGAGTAGATATCCCCGCGTTTTTCAAAGAGGTCTTTGACCACAGACGGGGAACAGAGCACCACGACAGACTGTCCAAAAACTTGAAGGTACAGAATGTCGCCTGGTGAACGTGAGAACTAGTTTCAGCGAAGGGTGTACACCATCTCGCAATGACGTCGCACAAACCGTGTTTCTTGGACATTTCTGTGTACGCGATCCACGGCAATTGTTTCGGAGAGTCGAGTAAATTGCCGATTATTGGCCATGGTTTTGGACCAGGTGGATAAGGGAGTCCTCTTCTTCTTTTGTGATCGCGGAAGGCGATTAAGAGGTGAAGAAAAAGGGATGCCATGATAATATCTACCGCTGCGATGAAGGTGGACGCCATGATGATGGGGTGAGGGCAAACCTGTAGTAAGGGCTGACATGCGCAGACATGTTGCTATATATATACGGGAATCTGTTGGTTTACGTATCGTTCTTCAGCTGACCTAGCAGGCCTTCAATCGGTAGATTTCGCTTCGAGCAATTTTCCCTTGCTTTACCGACGTGTGGCGTCGGCGAAATCTCGAAAATACGAATTTCAAATATGTCCCAAAGTTCCCAGGGCGGCCTTTCCGCCTGCAACTCAAAAACCATATGGCATGGTTATGGTGGAGGAAGTCGACTATTCAGCCTGCCAGTGGAAGAGGAGACGCCGGTGAGACGTTAGACCCGCGATAACACACTGGCGGGCCAACGGACTGTCTAACTTGAACTTGATGTGATCAATTTTAAGTCAGTCGAACCCCAGTCGAACCATCGCTTCGGTGCGGTATTCCGCCCCCTCGCATGTCGAGGTATTCGAAACCGACGATAAAAGCGATGCCAAAGCAGAAGCTGTGAAAAGGCGTTCAGAAAGGAAGATAAAAAGCGGCCACAAAGCGGAAGGCCCCAAATCCAAAAGTGGAAGCAGTTGTATATCCCACAAATAGCCACACAAGTGGCCCTTGGACATAGTTGAAGATCCTTATCAAAGGGTCTGTTTCCGATCAAGGGGACAAACGATTGTGTATGTGCTAGTGTCTGGGGGAAGCCAAAATGTGTTCGTGACACCTGTGATCTGTTTTTCCCGTTTCCGTCTCTATGCTGCCCAGATCTTGGGTGCTATACAAAGGCTACGGAGTAAGCTTGGCCATAGTATGTCCAATGGACGGACCATCGTAGGACGACATGCAGCACTATAAAAGGGACACTCGCGAAACCGAAAACGACACCAACATGGCAGCGTAAAAGCCATGTCTGGTCACAAGTTACAATTCCAGCGCCTTGTCCAGCGCACTTTGATGTGCAGTGTGCAGAACTACAGTAGCATAAATCACACAGGCAATCGCATACCAAGGAATATGCGGAACTACAAACAGATAAGCAACTCATCTAAAACAAAATAAATATTATCAGTTGATCTTACTTCCAGAACGATGCATCTCGTCAAGCGTAGCCTTCCTGTGTGGTGCTGGGCAATTAGTCCGAGTCCGCTCGGGATAATTCCGCGCAATCTCTCCATGCCTCACAGTTCCTCCGCATCAGTAGATCAATTCGTCTCTAAACGCGCTATTCCTTGCGGCTTTCCCTTGATAGTCTTCGCCACGGACTGAAAGGTATTCTACCGTTGCCTTAGTTTGCATTAAGGATGAGACTAATGGTTTCCGCTGTGCTAAATGAGACGGTGTGCAGGAAAATGTGTGGGAGTTGTGCAGTAGCCACTAACCGACATTACTCTCGAGCGGATGCAGACGGCACTGTTAGGAGATTTGTCGCTGAGCGAGGTAGAAATCGGCGCCACGAAGCTGATATCGTCACGTAGAAATAAAGACTCTGTGTGGAAAAATTTTAACGTCGACAATTATCTGGGTTCGCCGTCGCGGGCGGAGAGAGGAGGTGGCTCACGTGACCCGATTTCCGAATCCCGAATGCGCCAGTGACAAATGGATTTACCATGTCGGATCGAACCGCGGGAAGACCATCCATATAAATTCCCTTTATGTTTAGGAGCTGTCCTACCTCTCGAATCAAGCAAAAAATCCGTGCTTGTATATTCCAACTCAGACTGCATGCTGAAGTGATTTCATCTGTTTCTCGGGCTGGCCATATTGAAGATATCACTTTGTCCATGGATACTCATGTCCGTAGCGAACGGACAGGCGACGAAGTTGGAGTCTATATCCAAGTAGTAATGCTGCAGCTGGGGGGTTTACCGTTTAGCCCTTACCTCAGGCTCTGACTCCTTTACGGCTCTCCGAATTATTTGTGCAATTAAATAACCACTGGAATCCAAAGTCTACTAGGTAGAGAGACTCTCCTCTCCCCTTCACGTTGTGGTGCTAGACCTTTTCTTCATCCTATACAATTTATCCCCCGGATATATGGCCCCTTTCTTTAGTGTCTCGTTCTCCGATTCTCGACGCATGTATTCCTATCGTGTCACAGTCGTGTCTTGTCTGCATTTCAGAAATGCCCGCTGCACAGCTCACGAGCCCGATGATGAGATACCTCCTATTTTCGAACCCTCGCACCGCCTATGCGCACCTATTAAGGCCATCATATTTTCCCTGAAGCAGGCATATCCCCCTTGCTCCTCTACTCTCCGCGTTCTCAAGCACCTTTTTTACGGGGATAGGCTGTTGTTTTGGAACCTGCCTCTTGCGCGAGAGCCGGGCCCTAGTAGTTGCTCGCGTCTCGAGAACCCCAGCATTCCGGCCGATATTCAGGAAAGGAATGACACTGGAATTCACACCCACTTACACCGCCGACATTCTCCATCTTTGTCCCATTACTCTCGGCTTTCGGGTGTGCTTACTCACGAGAAGCGTCATTCCATTGTTGCGTCTCCTTTTCACAAGAGTTCCCCTGTGACTCTCAATCCCTCGTCACATCCCCAGGTTATATAAGAGCAGCACTTTGAACACTCATCAATCCACTTCACTACTACCCACCATTATCCTAATACTTTCCTGTCCACAACCCGCACCCCATCCACACGACCAATCCACCAAACGACTAAGTTCCCGGTAACGGGACTTAGTTGTTTCAATCAACCTCCCCACCCATCATGCCGTCTTACCCTGCGTCTGCATCCCAATTCCTGGGACAGTCCATCGATAACGGTGCTCTCAGGATTGAGACCATTTTGGGTGCGGGGGCGTTCGGCGTCGTATACCGCGCCATCGACATTCAGACCGGCGCACAGTATGCCGTCAAACGTGTCGAGAAGGAGGGAAACGAGTATTATCAAACTCGCGAGAGACAGCTCCACTCCCGTGTCTCGTCCCATCCTCATGTGCTCACCTTCCATCGTGAGATCTACGAGGGCCGTTACGCCTTCTACGTATACGATCTTTGCGCCGGCGATCTTTACTCGGTCATGAAGAAGGTCGTGTTCTTCCGCGAGGATGAACTCATCAAGCGCGTGTTCATCCAAATCATCGATGCGCTCGAGTACTGTCACAAACGCGGCGTCTATCACCGGGATCTCAAACCGGAGAACATCCTGGTGTCTGCGCTAGGCGGAGATATGGATGTGTTCGTTGCCGACTTTGGTCTTGCTACCCCTAGCAAGATGACGGCGTCGGCATGCGGAACGTCGTGTTTCATGAGCCCAGGTATGTATTCCTCTGCGTTTTCCCACCCCTTCCCAGTTAAACCCCTATCTCAGAGTCACTGGTGGCTCACCACCATCCCTACTCTTCTGCGCAAGGGGACGTTTGGGCACTCGGTTGCATTCTCGCTGAGATGATTGGCAACGTTCGACCCTGGTCTCTGGCCACGCCAGAGGACAGCGATTACAGCCACTACTTAATGGAACGCACGGTCTTGTTCGAGAAGCTGCCAGTCTCTCACACCGCGTACCTCCTCCTGAGAAAAATCTTCTCCACCAAGCCGGAGCTGCGGCCATCACTCGCTGCCATCCGCACGGAAGTGCTCGCGATGGACACATTCTTCCTCACGGATTCAGAGGCGGGAAATTGCGGATGGGGAGATCGGATAGAGATTCGAGAAGCAGAAGTTGCGCAAGTTGCGCGCACGTGGAGTCGTCGCGCCGCCATCTCGTCGGTCTTCGGACACGTCGTCGTCTGGGCCGTACCGCTTCGAAACTTGCAGTTTGGGATCGTCGTCGGGATCACGGTACTCGTGTGGCTCGTCCTCATCGGCCTCCGATTCGAGTTCAGGCGAATCGATCGAGTTACCCGCCACACCTCCTGCTCCAGTGGCAGAGGTTGTACGTACAATGGACAAGGCGAGCGGATTAGTGCTGGTTCCGCGCGTAGCCGCGGCTCACTGGCAGACTTGTTGATTGATTTAGACTGTTTACATACACCTTGACGGACTTCGATTACGAATGGACCCTTTGGGATTTCTCTACGATACGCTACGATATTAAGTTATTACCAAGGTTATTACCATATTTAATGCCCTTGGACAGTTATATTGTTACTACATAATACGATACCAGAATATCAGATGAAATAGGCGCGAATAGCATTCGAGTTTCCTGCATCTGAATCCAAGCACTGACCGTCAGTCTCACGCCGAAAACAGTCTAAAAGAATTGAGTCCAGTGCGCCAGCCGTCGTGAAGCAGGAGAGTCTTCCCTCCAGGACTACAGCCGTGAGCAGATAAGGCGTTCAGCCTGTCTTCAATCCGATATAAGCAACGGAATGAGGCCCACGGATCTAAACCCAGACAAACTGGGGTCTCTGTCACTGCGCCATTCGGTTACATCGGACTGTTCACGGAACAACTCTGACCGGGCCTACTTTCGAAGTTCCAAAACCGGTCTCCCGGATTAATAGTTATTTTGGTTAAAGGACGCAAGTATTGCCTCCTTAAAGCCCAGTCATGGTGCGGTTATGACCCGCACGAGTGTCATCAGCAAATCTCCGTGAAAGTCATGACCCAATATGACGTATCACGATTATTATCACGGTTTAGTCGACATTATAATTACTAGTCTACTAGTGTAACATCTGTGGTACTTATATATCATCAATATGGTTTTTATAACATTTAAACTGCCATTATACCAAGATTTTACTTGTTATACTGTGGTCACAATGCTCTTATAACGGAATATAATTTCTGACCACGCGACGATGTTCGGGTTGGCCATCGGGTCATCTCCACGTGCCTAGCTGCCATATCGGACCCATTGGGGCTTCCCACGACGTCGCACCACCTTTTTAGCCTCACATCGGGGTGGTGAACCGAACCGTTATGGGACTCAACGTTCAACAACCGTGTCGGACACCTTGGGACTGGGGACAGCGCATCAGGAAAATCTCCATTTTTCTTAACAGCACTTAAGTGTGCTTATTTATGCTTAACAACACCTCTAAGCACTGCTAAGCCCAAAGTCACTAAGCACGACCATGCTTAGACTAAGCCAAGTTGATTCATTAAAAATGACTTAGCCAAGGCTTTTCCTGGCTTATTCTGGACTTGGGGGTGCTTGTGGGGGTGCCAAGCAGAGGTCTAAGGACCAAATTTCCGTGAAGCAAGACAAGGAGTAAGTAACTTAAGCTTGGACTTAAGTTCAATAAGGAGAAGAATCACCACACATACAGAAAAACATTAGAAAAACATATTTATTCCATAAAATACAACAGATTAGTACACAGTGGAAGTATTTTAGTGCTAGGAGTCCCGCCGCCGCCGCCATTCCCGTCGCGCTGTCCCCATTCCTGCCACGCCGCCGCCGCCACGTCACCGTCGTCGTCGCCCTCGCTGCCGTCGTTCCCGACTCCGTGTCGTTCCCGCCGCTGCGTCACCGCCGTCGTCGCCCTCCACGTCACCCCCGCCGTCGCCCTCCACGTCACCACCGCCGCCGCCTTCCGCATTACCGTCGTCGTCGTCGCCGTCGTAGCGGCAGCACACCGTGTCGTAGTGGAGGCCCTTGCGCGCTGTAAGGGGTGGTGATAGCGGACTTGGGTGTGGCGATGAGTCGGAGGCCGCAGCGATGGGTTGGAGGCCGCAGCGATGGGTTGGAGGCCGCAGCGATGGGTTGGAGGCCGCAGCGATGGGTTGGAGGTGGCGGTGACGGGTTGGAGGCCGCGGCGATGGATTTGCGTGCTACGAGGCAGAGGCGGCGACGGGGGCTCTGTAACACCGGTGATGAACGAAACCAAAACCAAAAAAAAAAAAACGTATCTTAAAAACTGGGCCGAAGCTAGTGTTGTCAGTCGCGGCGGGGTGTGGGGCCAAGGGAAAGGCAACAGCGTCGTGGCGGATTGCGTGCCCCGTCCGTGGAGCCTGTGGGAGGTGGCCAGCGGCGATGGGTGTGATAACTAGAAGAGGGCAATACTTAGAAAGAAAGAAAATTAAAAAAGCAGAAACGCACCAGTTGACGTTGAAGCCTTGGTTGTTGGGGCAAGTTGGCAAATTGTCAACGTGTCCTGCGTCTTGCCTGTGGCACACATTTCCCACGCCGCAGATTCGGCCTCCGCCCGACTTTTTTTTGTTTTTTCTAAGTCGAGTGTGCCCCTGACTGCTACCGCCGCCACTGCCGCACGTGGACAAGCCACGCCACTACACACCACCACCACCACCACCACCGCCTGGGTCAATGCGAGCGCCACGCAACCGTGGCGGACCACCATAGTGTGACGACAGCACGACGATGGCCCGACGACGGCGCGCGAGTCAGTCGCACGACGACCGCATAACCGCGCGACGACGGCGCGAGTCGGTTGCGCGACAACTGCGCAACGACGGCCACGACGGCGCGAGTCGGTTGCGCGACGACTGCGCAACGACGGCCACGACGGCACGAGTCGGTTGCGCAACGACTGCGCAACGACGGCCACGACGGCGCGAGTCGATCGCGAGTCGATCGCGCGAAGACGCCATGACTACCACGACCGCGACCACGACAGCAACCACGACTACCACGACCACGGCCACGACGAAGCGGCCGGTGACGAAGCGGCGGCAGAGGGAAGGGCAGTAGGGACAGCGGTGACGGTGCAGGAATTGTGACGGCGCGGGAATGGTGACGGTGCGGGAGTGGTGACGGCGCGGGAATGGCGACGGCGCGGGAATGATGACGGCAGCGATGGGAATGGTGACGTGGGCGGTGTGGGGGACGGCAACGGCAGAGACAGCAGTTCTACTTACTGATACCTTTCTGCTTAACTTGATGTCAGTACTTTTTAACTACTTGACAAACTTAGGTGTACTTAGATTATACTCATTCTTAATGACTATTCACTAAGCAGAAAATAAGTTGCTTGGGAGGCTTAGAAACAGCTTAGAGTAAATAAGCACTCTAAGCCCACTAAGTTTTTGTGATATTTTCCTGATGCGGAGTACGTGCACGTCATCTGATCGGGATACTCCTCACGTTTTCGAAATCAGAAGACTCGAAGTACCCATACCGGCACCAGTACCACCACCAAGAGAGCGGGTGATCTGGAATGTTACAATTCCTTTGTTCTCTTGACTGTTCTCTGTACGATACGCGGATTCCGCGGACTTCCTATTTCTCACGCGTCGCTTCGTTTTCCCTGATTCCACTCACGCACGACCCGATTCGAGGGGTAGTTTGCGCCATCGAAAACCACCCCACGTTTCCGAGCTGATCCCATGAGTGCATGACTCCGCGCAATCGTTGTATACTGCATTTGGTCTTCCCATTGTTCCGATTTAAGGCCAAAGGCCTCACTATTGCACCTTGTGTTTGCCTTCGCCAAACACCCTGTACCACTATATAAGGTCTCGTATACCTAGCTTGTACGGTAGACTTGACTTCTTGTGTAATACCACATCACCCATCTCACGATCCTGTGTTCGCTCGCCTTTGCGCTTGAGTCAACGTGTTCGCTCGCCTTTACGCTTGAGCCCATCCTAAACTCCACTATTATCCTTGTGTCCCGGGAGACCAAGCGATACTTGTGCATCCTCGAACTCGAGTCTTAACCGACTCACGCCTTTCCGTGACCTGTTGTGACTTCCGAAGTACATGTCGTACTTAACGCCCCTGTGGTGGCGTTACATTAAGTCAAGTCTCTCATCGTGGTGACTCCCAGTCGCAGCCGAGTCCAGTTCAAACCCGAATACATCACACGCTTCAGTACCGACGAGCTCTCCGACCGCATTAAAGGAGCAGCTATCTGGGCAGAAATCAACGGAGTCGAAGGATATTTTATCTTCGTCCAAAAGACTAGGGATTATCGCCAAATCCATTACCTTGAAGACCGACGTCTCTGGTGCTTCATTGACTACTCCCCCCGTGAAAGTAGTTGGTACACAGTCAAACCAGTACCACTAGAACTCAACGTTGGACCACTCAGACAATCAAACCCATCCGGGATTGATATTGACCAGCCCGACAGTGCCACAGTCACCTAGTATCCCTATCCCAACAACGACCCTACCATCAACTGCATTCCCCTTTATTACAATGGCATCACAAGGGCAAGCATCAGCCAGTACTACCCTCACGAGTGGTGGAGGAACTTCAGGAAGTGGTGCACTACCGCCCAGTGGCGGAAGCATCCCAGTACCCCCAAGCGGAGGCGCTGCGATCCCGCCTAGTGGAAGCGGTGGAGGAGCCCCACCCGGTGGCGGTGGCGGTGGCGGTGGTGCAGGAGGCGGGGCCCCAGCCCCACCTCCTGGTGGAGCCGCGCCAGGAGTACCACCCGCACCAGGAGGGAATGGACGCCTGGGAGGAAACCCACCCCCAGTATTCACTGGAGATCGTGAACAAAGCCGCCCCTTTCTCAGGGCGTTCACCATCTACCAAGGAGTAAACCCAGACGTCGAACAACTCACAGTCCCTTACCGACGGACAATGACCCTCCTCTCCTACATAAGGGGTCCGCTTGTCGATGATTGGGTTGACGAACAAACGACATGGCTCAACGACCAAGTCAACGCCGGAGTAGCTTGAAATGAGCCAAATCTCTGGGACACAGTAGAAACCCGCTTTCGACAAGCGTACACAGACACTGCGGAACAGACTAAAGCCCGCAAAACGCTCCAAACCCTTAGTATGAAGGGAGAGGATATCGATTCATACATCGCACAATTCCAGAACCTGGTTACAAAAGCTGGTTATAACCCCGGCGAGGCTACCACCCTGGAGATGTTCCAGGACGGACTTCCAAACCAGTTAGTTATTAACGCCATCCGCTTCCAACATCCCATCACGTGGGATGAATGGAAGGCGGCTGCCCGTCTACAACAAGCTGAGTACCTTGTTCTTAAGGACCGGCTCGGAAAGGGCAGAGCTCCGCGCCAGAAAAAGGGGGTACACAACCGGGACCAGTGGGTCCAAGCCCTCAACAAGAATTGTGACCCCAATGCCATGGATGTTGGACACGCCCGAGCCAATGCGACTCTCACCGACTCTGATAAAGCCCAACTTCAGAAAGAAGGACGATGTTTTCGCTGCCGTGCTCAAGGACATATCTCGCATAACTGTCCACAAAAGGGCACAAGAATCGCTGAGGCTACCACGAGTACCCACGCAACTTCCGTCCCCCCTTCCCCATATCTACCAGCTCCCACCATCGCTACTGTCGCCGTACACGCTAATCGCGTACTTACGAATGAAGAACAGGCTAACGTTCAGATTCGCGGCGATGAAAGCGCAGAGCCAAGAAGTACGTGATCTGATGGTGGAGAAACTATTCGGAAAAGAGGATTTTCCCGACGCTTGAACCCGGCGGCCTGGGCTAGAGCTTTAAACTTAAACGTGTATCATAGCAGATATCGAACCATGCGAATTCCAGTCTTGTTTAAATCTGCACACGCAACGGCCGAACGACAAGTCCTCATTGACTCGGGGGCAACAGACAACTTTATATGCTCATCACTACTCAAACGGCTCCAGATCTCCACACGTGACGTTACACAGCCCATCCGTATCTGGAACGTAGACGGGACACACAATCAGGACGGCGAAATTACCCAGTACACCGACCTGACAATACGAACGGGAAAAGAAACCCGGACACTTCGTTTCCTAGTAACGAACCTCGGAAGGGACGAAGTTATTCTGGGGATACCCATGGTTCTCAGCCTCTGAGCCGAGGATCAGATGGGGAGAGGCGACGCTGAACGAGGAGTGTCAGCCGGTCGTCATCTTGAGCCTTCACTTGTCAGACGAAGCCACGCCCATGGAAGCTTCCATTTGGGCGTTGGAGATGTACGAACTTGACAAGGAAGCATGGGAGCAACTTATGGATGAGGAGCGAGAACCCCACATTGCATTGTTGCGTAGAACCACAACGGCCTCGGAGTTGGCCCAACGAGAAGCCGCAACTAAAGTGGAACGCACGTTTGAGGAGATGGTCCCCGAGGAATATCGCCAGCATCAGAAGGTATTCAGTGAGGAAGCGTCACATCGGTTCCCACCTTCGTGCCAATGGGATCACGCCATCGACCTCCTTCCCAATGCGCCGGCCTCACTTGACTGACAAAGTATACCCATTGGCCCAAATGAAGGGGAGGCACTCACGACATTCCTCACGGAGCAGTTGGACAAGGGGTATATCCGCCCATCGAAGTCCGCCTACGTATCTCCTTCTTCTTTATCAAAAAAAAGGATGGAAAATTGAGACCAGTCAAGATTATCGGCGGCTGAATGAGCTCACTGTGCGGAACCATTACCCACTACCCCCTCATCCCAGAACTCGTCGATCGCATACGAGGAGGCCCGGCTATATTCCAAAGCTGGATATTTGATGGGGGGTTATAACAATGTCCGAGTCAAGGAGGAGATGAATGGAAGGCCGCGTTCAAAACAAACCAGGGGTCGTTCAAACCCCTTGTTATGTATTTCGGCCTCACACAAATTCCCCTGCCACGTTCCAAGCGATGATGGACTACATCTTCCGACCACTCATACTTATTGGAGTGGTGATCGTCTACATGGACGACATCCTAATTGCTACCGCAGACGACCACCCCTACCACCAATCTATCCTTCACGAAGTTCTTCGCCTTTGTGAACAGTATGACCTATATGTCAAGCCAGAGAAATGCGAATTCAAGGTCTATGAAATCGAATACCTCGGACTCATCATCGGACA
>JAKELI010000384.1:0-46020 GCA_021525025.1 Lactarius hengduanensis
ACTGAGTACAGTAGTGCTACAGTAGTAGGACCTGAGTACAGTAGCGCTACAGTAGTAGGCCTGAGTACAGTAGCACTACAGTAGTAGACCTGGGTACTACAGTAGCACTACAGTAGTAGGCCTGAGTACAGTAACACTACAGTAGTAGGACTGAGTACAGTAGCGCTACAGTAGTAGGCCTGAGTACACATCTGTAAACACAATTAGGTGTTCAGAGCTGTTCAGAGCTGTTCAGAGCTGTTCGGAGTGTCCTTGAACAGCTCCGAACAGCTCCGAACACTACTGCAGTTACAGATGCAGTAGCACTACAGTAGTAGGCCTGGGTACAGTAGCACTCCAGTAGTAGGCCTGGGTACAGTAGCACTATGGTAGCAGGCCTGGGTACTACAGTAGAACTATGGTAGTACTACATAGAACATAAACGTTGCTACCACCACCTATGGGTCACTATGGCTCTATGAGCACTACTGTAGAACTACTGTAGAACTACTGTAGAACTATAGTAGAGGTCCAAGGATTGCTGATCTGGTAGCTTAAATTCCAGGGTTTGCTACAATGCTACCAAGTCTCTACCATCTACTACCAGCAACTACCAGCAACTACCAGCAACTACCAGCAACTACCAGCAACTACCAGCAACTACCAGCAACTACCAGCAACTATGGTGTCTACAAACATCTACAGTCTCTACCAGTTTACTACCCAGTCTCTACCAGCCTACTACAAAAGTCTACAACCATCTACAGTTGCTACAGTGTCTACAGTGTCTACCAAGTCTCTACAAGGATTTTTTGCGCAACCCAGGGATTGCTGATGTGCCAAGTACGGCGCGGCGTTGAGACGCTGCCCGGTGGTGGTGTCGAGGAGCCAGTAGGTTGAAGGTTCCTCGGGGTTGTCGACATCGTCGATGCACTGGACGTTGGACAGGGCGTTGCGGAGTTCTTCGTTGGTGAGGTTGCCGAGCCCGAGGGCAGTGACAGTGGAGGAAGTGGAGGCAGAGGGAAGAGACATATTTGCGTGAGGAGTGAGGAATCCAGTGTGAGGAGATGGGGGTGGTAAGACGCTGTTGGCTGGGTTTTTAACCACTTTCCTTCCTCTCGTTTCAAACTCCGCGATTGCGTCATCAGGCGAATATGTCAGCGCTGTTGACCCACTGATTCTCCGAGTCGGGATACCCCTTCCATTTCACGAGGTACTGGAGTTTCTTGGTCCAGGCCGAAGTGCCGTGAGTCTAGAACGCTCTCGACCTCGTATTCCTCTTCGCCGTCAACGAGATCCGGTGGCGGGCGTTGGAAGTTTGCTCCATGCATGGGCGTCTCGCGATAAGGTGTGAGTAAATCGATGTGAAACACGGGGTGAATACTCCACTGCGTGGGAAGTTCCAGTCGATAATTAACAGGCGATAGTACCTGGATGATTTTGAAGGGTCCATGCCGTCTTGCCGCTAGTTTTGCGGTTGGTTGATTGGTTCGGAGGTGTCTTCCTTCCAGCCACACCTGGTCGCCTTCTCGGTACTTCGGCGTATCTCGGTGTTTGATCCACAGCGCCTGGGCTTTCCGGATCAGCTCTTGAGCGTTACTCCGTGCTTCGCGGAATTGTTGGAGTCGCGTGAATACCTGTGGAATGGGCGTCGGCTTATCGATCCAATCAGCGCGCGGGTCATATCCCATCATGAGCGCGAAAGGGGACTTCCTTGTTGCCTCGTGTGGCCAACTGTTATGCGCGAATTCTGCCATGGGAAGAAAGTGCGCCCAGTTATCTTGGCGCTCGTTCGCCCAGAACCGAAGATACTGTTCTAGCCATTGATTGGTTCTCTCCGATTGTCCGTCTGTGCGTGGGTGATACGCCGTGGATATATTCTGGTAGATTCCCAGAATCCGGCATAGTTCTCGGGTGAACTTAGACGCGAACCTCGGGTCTCGGTCACTGATAATTTTGGCCGGTAATCCGAATCTTCGGAACACGTGAGTGACGTACAGGGCTGCAGTTCCTTCCGCCGTGATCTCCTCTATGCAGGGGACTAAAGATCGACGCCTTTGTGCAGTCGTGATCCGTGATGGTGAGAATCGAGTCGAACCCTTGAGACGTTGGGAGTTTGGTGATGAAGTCTAGTGCTATGGTTTCGAAGGGTTGGGCGTCTGGTGTTGGCGTAATGGGTACAAGCGGTGCTTTCGTTGGTCGATTGTTGACCTTGTGGCGTTGACACTCTGCGCATCCTTTGACATACTCGGTCACGTGACCTAACATCTGCGGCCACCAGTAGTGTCGCTCGATAATGCGTGCGGTGCGTTTGATTCCCGGGTGTCCATACGTAGGAGGGTCGTGGTGATTCCGGATTATGGTGCGGATGACTTCTGTTCCTCCTGTGATGACGCGCGCTCCCTGTCGATACCATACTCCGTCAACCTGTTTTAGCTTGTGAGGGTCCGTCCATCGGCGTATCTGAGCTTCGTCTTGTTGGTGATTCTCTGCCGTTTGAGTGACTGCTTGTCGCGCGAAGACTTTGGCTGGGAGGACTGTGACTCCCTCATTGTCTTGCTCTCCTCTGTCGTAGTCAGGGCGTCTGGAGAGTGCGTCTGCTCTTCCGTTGTTCGTGCCTTTGATGTGATGGATCTCAAAGTCATATTCCATTAGCTCGAGTACTTCTCTCGCTACGCGGCGACTGATCTTTTGGGGTGACTTCCAGTGTGTCAGATTCAAGTGGTCGGAGAAGATTTTGATTTTGTGAGGGGATCCTGCAAGGTAGGGACGCCAGTGTCGCAACGCTTTCACGATGGCTAACAGCTCTAGATCGTAGATGTCGTAGTTGCGTTCTGCTTCGTTAAGCGTGGCCGAGTAGTAGCCGATGGGGTGTCGCTTCCCGTCGTTCTTTTTCTGGAGTAGTACTGCTCCTACCGCGTATCCTGACGCATCTACCTTCGAGTTCGAAATGGTCGGTGAGCTGTAGGGTGTGCCAGGACAGGTTCCGACGTCACGAGATCTTTGAGTTTCTGGAAGGCGGTATCTTCTTCCTTGCCCCAGGTCCAATCCGCGTCTTTTCGCGTGAGCTTGTTCAGTGCTCGAGCGTGTGTCACAAAGCCGCGTATGAAGAGGCGGTAAAAATTGCAGAAGCCTAGGAAGGAGCGGACGTCGCGTACCTTCGTGGGGCGGGGCCAGTCGCGTATGCCTGAAATTTTTACCGGGTCCATGCGAGTCACCCCCTTTTCAAGGATGACCCCCAGGTAATCCATACGTGGTTTGTGGAAGAGGCATTTCTCCGGTTTGAAGTACAGGTCGTGGTCCAGGGCAACTTGAAGGATGTCGCTGACCGCATCGATGTGTGCCTGTATTCCCACATTCTCGTGGGTGGCGATACCGATGCTGTCCATGTAAACTCGTATGATGGTACCCTTTAACTTGTGTATGGCGATGACCGGCGCGCAGATGTCGTTCATCATGGCTTGGAAGGTCACTGGGGAGTTAGTCAGTCCGAAGTACATCACGAGCGGCTCGTAGAGTCCGTATCGTGTTTTGAACGCAGCTTTGGGTTCGTCCCCTTCCTTCACTCGGATGTTGTTATAACCCCATCTCACATCGAGCTTAGTGTAGATGTGTCCGCTGCCGAGGTCGTTGATGAGTTCGGCCATGAGGGGTAGCGGGTATTGGTTGCGAATCGTGCATGCGTTAATCCTTCGGTAGTTCTGAACTGGGCGGAGTTTTCCATCTTTCTTCTTGATGAAGAAGAAGGGCGAGGCGTAGGGCAACTTGGAAGGTCGAATGTACCCATCTTGAGCTGTTCTTCGAGCCATACTTTGAGCTGGCCGTCCTCTTCCTGAGTCATGGGATATATTTTGCAGTCGATACTGGCCGGTGTGCCTGGTTTGAACTCGATAGCGTGATCCCAGGGTCTTGTAGGTGGGAAGCGATGTGTGACGCTTCCTCATTGAATATTTTGGCAAAGCGTTGTACGGTGCCGGTTATCTCCGCCGCGGTGGTGTGTTGGTTAGCCGCTATGGCAAGTTCGGTTGCTGTAGTACGTATCTGACAGGCTTGCCTCTAATTCGTGTTGTACTGTGTCTTCCTTTCTTCTTCCGTAAGGGTGGTGGCTAACACCGTTTGTTGTTAGGGATTGACACGGGTCACCCGCGTGTCGATCAGCGTCAACCCGTACCCGTACCCGCCGAAACCCGTACCCGTGCATACGGGTACGGGTACAGATGGGTGAGGCGGCGGGTCACGGGTTTGACAGGTTCGTGAGGGTTTGACGGGTACTTGCACTCCCATGTAAATGGTTGAGCTCTCGCAGCTCTAGCTAAACTATATTATGATATTTCTACAAGTACAAATCACTCGTTGTCGTCGCCTCATGCTCACTGTCCTTGTTGCCCTCGCCGTCACCCAGTGGTGTGGTCACCCCGACACCATCGCGGTCTCCTTGTCATGAGTTCCTCGTCGCTGTCATTGTGGTAGCCCCATTGCCGTCACCTTGGAGCGCTCATCGCCATCGCTTTGTTGCGGTCGTCATTGTGTTTGCTTCATCACCATCATCATGGCCATGGTTGTGGTCACCTCGTCACTGTTGTCGCACCTTGTCGCCTGTCATCAGTTATTATGGTTGCGGTCGTCGTTGTCGTGATCGCCCTGTCTGAGTCGTCGCAGTTGTTGTCACCTTGATGCTGCCGTGCTGGTCCTATGTCGAGGCCAAAGAGTCACGAAGTCAGCAGAAAACATTGTATGATCCAAAGACAAAACAAAACACTTAGCTGTGGTGGCAACTGGACGTTGTCTCTGCACACAAGTGACGCAGGGGAGGCAAACCGTTGTCACGACTAGTGACAGCCCAGACAATGCGGTAACATAACAACAGTTAGTAAAAGGGTGACAATGCGGTCCGCACCATTACAAAAAGCGGCGTGGCAGAGGCAATCAATGAACGGTATGGAATGAAGGGGGCATGAGCATGGGGATGCGCAGCCTACGAACGGGCTAGAAAGCCTTTGGCGAGGTGATCGATGTCGGCGTTGGTGTCCATTGCGGCGTGGTGAGGGTGAGCAGGCAAAACAGCGAGACTCCGCCACAAGAGTGAGAGTGAGAGATAAGGAACGGGGGAAAGCAATGCCGTTGGTAGGATTCCGTAGGGATAGGAAAATGAGTAAATCCAAAAAAGAAAAAGAAAACGACGAGATGTAAGTAAGAACGACGGAATATCGATCCCAAAGCAGTACTACAAGGTCCTGCGACTACACCAAGTCGCTGCAAAGAGCAAATGAAGCGGTGCACAGGCGGCAATGATGGGCGTGAGCACTGGGGGGACCGTGACGAAGGGTTACCGCACCAGTGGACATCTCATCATTGTTGCAGTCGCCGTCGTCGTGATTGCCCTGCCATCGCAGTCGTTGTTGGTCGACAGTCGTGGTCAGCTCGTCGCTGGAGCCTGGTGCATCGATTAACAAAGAGTGACAAAAAAGAGAGTTACTATGGGTGGATGGAAAGACCTGATGGAATGGGATGAGGCGCGAGAGCGATATGGTGTGACTCAGACATTGTGAGATGGGTCAAATATGGCAACTACCACGTGCAGGTAATATGGAGACAGGTGGAGACAGGCGAAAAAGGGTTTGATGCCCAGTGCTCGAACATCATTGCAGCTGTGAGACAGGCCAGAAGTAAACACAAACCCGCGGGTACCCGTGCCACGGGTACGGGTTTGGGGCGGGTTCAAGAATCGCAACCCTGACCCGTACCCG
Organism: Lactarius hengduanensis; assembly: GCA_021525025.1. Classification (NCBI taxonomy): domain Eukaryota; kingdom Fungi; phylum Basidiomycota; class Agaricomycetes; order Russulales; family Russulaceae; genus Lactarius; species Lactarius hengduanensis. Next base: position 5,727 of record JAKELI010000384.1, read on the forward strand.
CCATACCCGTACCCGTGACCCGTACGGGTTTCGCCGACCCGTGACGATCCCTATTTGTTGTTCTTCGGGGTTAATAGACCGGACGACGATGGGTAACACGTCTTCATGTATTGTGGCGTGTCGCCAGCTGATGGTGGGCTCGTAGGCGGCGAGCCAGGGGTAGCCGAAGACGAGGTCTTCGTCCCCTATGTCTGTGACGAGGAATCTCATGACCCTGTTGATTCCTTTGGTCGTTACGTCCAAGTCAATGAAGTGGGTGATGGACCCAGCTTTATTTCCGTGTTATCTATGTTCCATATCTTTTTGGGACGGTCGAGTGGTTGTAGTCCCAAGCCCATTCGTTTAGCGAATGCGGGTCTTATGAAGTTGTCGGTGGCTCCCGAATCGACGAGTCCTTTTATGTCGGCCATTGAGTAATTTGTGCGAATCGAGACTGGAATTCTAAGCGAACGGAAGCGAGTCATGATTACAGAATTACAATTAATTGCCCTCACCCAGGCCGATGGGTTTAGGCGTCCTGAAAACCCTCCTGATCCCACAAATCTTTGAAGATCAGGTCTTTTACTTCATCTGTGGCCCCTCTCACTCCTCGTAACCAACTCTGCGCTGCGTCCTGGGGAGTCGGGGGTGTTGGCCACTCGTGCGGTCGGACCTTCTTGACTGTAGTAGTCCGTTTCTACCGCTCGACTTTGACTGTTCGACGGCTGCCATTGCTGCCTCTGTTTCCTGGGCCTCGTGCAGTCGCGTGAGAAGTGACCTGGGTTGTTACAGTTGTAGCAGATGACTTCCCTCATGTCTCGTCTTTGACCGCCTCCTCGTCCTTGACCTCCTCCTCTTGGTTGAAATGGGGGTCGATTTTGCGATCATTGACCGACGACGTCCTCAGCTCCCGCGAGCCTAGCTCGAGAGCGGTCCGCCGAGGTGTCCATGGTGTTTGGATCGTATCGCGGTGGCGGGTTTGCGTGGGGGGTTCCAGGGTTGCACCGTAGTTTCGTGGTGCGTTGGGGCGACGTACAGGTGTCATGCGAGACGTCGAGGTCATGTTTAACCTTGCACGTAGGTGGATGTACTGCTTTTGTCTTTCCAGCATGGCGTGGTAAGGGCGTCGCAGCCCTTGAGCGCAAAACCACCCACTATCGACCACTTCGGTCTCGTCGGCTCGGCACGTGACCTGACTTCCTATCGCAGATGATCGTCAACCGCCACCAACTCGTGTTCGTCGTCCCTTCCTCCTCGCCTCGTCTCTCCCACTCTTCCGTCTCTCCATCATCTCGTCTCAACCCTCGTCGCTCCTTTCTATGGCCAAATATGATTAACATTCCCGATTCCGACCCTCGATCATCCACTATCCCTCAACAACTCTTCATCCGCGACGTCGTCAAGGGGCCTGCCTCGGAAAGCCCTCTCCATCATTCTCCACTCCATCCCTCCGTCACTTTTGCTGCCCTCAGAACCCGGGATCTCGGTGCATGCCTACACCCACGACCGTTGAGCGGTCTAGAGCGGCGTTCTTTGTCTTGGACAAAGGCGCGCCCGACGTTTCTTTATTTTCTTGCCCATTTCTCACCCTTGTTCCTCAACTTAGTGCACCTCGTCGACGCCACCCGCGTTGCCTCTTCGACCTCTCTCCTTCAACCAGTTAGACTCCTTGTCACCATTCTCCTTCTTCGTTTCACCTCCTTGTCGCCATTCTCCTTCTTTCCTTTACTCCCCCGTTTCATCTCGACGCTTGCCCGAGTACAGTACACGCCGACGACGCCACTAGCGCCAGGGACATTACCTTAGCCTTACGACCGTCCGTCCGCCTCTCGTAGTCTCTCGCATTCACTTGGACTCTTTCACTTTACTTTCCCCCACTTCTACCTACCTTCCCTTACAAGTTTCGACTTAGCGTTTTGCGACGACGACACCTTACTTACAGATACACGCAGTATATAAGGACTCGGACTCGCGCTCTGAAATGTCATTCTCTTTCCCTGCGTCTTTTGCGATCCTCTTCTCTCTCCCGCGTGACTAAGTACCGATTCGACGGGGCAGGTCTAAATCGAAGACACCCGCTCGACCGTGACGACTCACCGCGTCGCCTTTACCCCCCTTTTTAGTTACCTTCGCGTCATCGATACGCGTGTCGCGAGCCTCGCTCGACGATCTGCTCGCTCGCTCAACGACCTGCTCGCTCGCTCAACGCCTCGGAAGTCTTCATCCATTCGGCATCCAAAATTTGGGCTCTTGTCCCCACTCAGGCTCGGCAACAACACCCTTTCTTCCCCCTCCTCCGTCCGATCCCTTTCTCGGTCTTGCCTTACTCACTCACGCGCTTTCGAGCACGTACAGCGTCCTTCCATTCGTTGAAGGTGGTGGGGTCGTCCATCTCGTATACTTTGGTGAACAGTTTCCTCGGCAGTCCAGCCGTGAATCGATCGATCGTTTGTCGGTCGTTTAGGCGATAGTCAGCTTTCCGTGCTAGCTGTTCGAAGTTAGTGATGTACGTATCAATGTCGTCGCCGACCATTTTGAGACCCTTGGCTAAGGCCTCTTGTGCTTGCTCCTGCTCCAGTATGTTGGAGAATCTGTCTGCGAATCCGGCGGATAGGGTATCCCATAGATATTCATCATATTGGTCCCTCCCGCCTCGTACTTCGGTGTTGAGCCATGTGAGAAAACCGAGGGTCCAGTTGCTGACCATCGGTCCTTTGACGTATCCTAGGAACATGAGGCACCTGCGATATACGTTCCGCAGGACAGGGGCATCTCCGTTGAGTGCCCAGTATAGGTGCCATTGGGTGAGGAAGGCTTCGTAGTCAGCTCTGTCCCCTGTGAATACGGTGGGTTTCTCGCCTGTGAGTTTGTCCTCCCCGGGTCCTCCTCCGATTGCGGGTCCCCCTCCGGGTGGTCCTCCTCCGGGTGGTCTTCCTTCTCTCGGTGGCCCTCCTCCGAAGTCTCCGGGACCTCTTCTGGGTCGTACTGGCGGGGGACTTCCTCGTCCGGGCGGTGGGTGTTGCATTTTGGCACGCTCGACCCGGCCGACCCGAACCTTCCGCCGCGCTCGCTCGCGGCGGCCTTTGGAGACTATGGAGGGCTCCTTTCTCATTCTCGATAAGTCTTGCATCACTGTATCGTTATTTCCGACTGCATTCCTGTTCCAAGCGCCATCAGACCCATTTCAGACTCATAGGGGCTTGCGCACCCCTCTACTGTACATTCTCGGCCTTGTCCCCCGTCTCTTTGTTTTCCCAACTCGACTCCTGTTTCATGCCAGTATTGGCCCGTGCGTCTTTGTTTCCGTTTACTTTACTTTGCCTCTATTTCTCGTAAAAACGTATTTACACTGTATAAAAAAGCGACTCTATTGTATCCAATAAACTATCCAGTTCATCTCCTCTATTCCCTCGTGTGCCTGCCAATCTTCCCTCTCCAAAGTGAACTTGTTTCGCCTTTGTTCATCGCTCTCGTCTTCTGATCTATCGAGCTCGCGCTCTTGTTTCTTCTCGCTCCTCGCCGACTGAACCGGCCCCTATTCGAAACTCGTCACCTGACCGGCTCGTCTTAGCCGGCTCGCCCTGTCGCTGCCCCACCTTTGATAACAGGTTATGGGCCCTGCTGTTGCAGATTAAAATCCGAAATTCCCGAGAAATAAACCAGCGCGTACCTTTCCTTATTCAGAACCTCGCTTACCGCATTTGTCATCATGAGCGACAAAGTCACAATCGCCAAATTGGCCAACGACGGATCCAACTGGGTCACTTACCGAAACCGGATGGTTTGGTCATTCAGGAACCGTAAATGGTCCGAACACCTTACCACTGACACGGTACCCGGCACGTGGGTAACCGTAGGCACCGTAACCCCGCAGCAGCGCTGGGACACGGAAGAAGCCGCCGCCAACGATCTAATCGTGGCATCAATTCCAGATCATGTGTTCAATAAAGTCCAGGACAAAACAAGTGTCAAGGACATATGGGACGCCATAAAAGAAATTTACGAGAAGCGATCAAAGATGATCACCGTCGATTTAGGACGCGCGCTCTCAGGAACCAAATTAGCCGAAGATGGAGATGCCCGCGCGCACCTCGCCCACCTCACCGAAATGAAAGATCAGCTCGCGTCCATGGGGACGACCACTAGCAATGACGAATTCGCGTCCATCTTACTCGGCTCCCTTCCCAAATCTTACGCCGGTACCATCGACGCCATAAACGCAGCAGCCGATCAAGTCGGCGCTTCCGTGGAACCAAGTCGGGTAATCCGATTAATAACCGATAAATATGACAGGCTCCTTTTGGAAAAGGGCGGCAAGACTAGCGGCCCGGAAGAGGCCTTCGCAGCCAATGGGCAGAGACGCGACAAACGCAATGTAGAATGTCCACCATTGCCACAGACTCGGCCACTACAAGTCCGATTGCTGGGCCAAAGGAGGCGACAAAGAAGGCCAAGGCCCGCCTCGAAGAGACAGAAACTCAAGCGACAATCGCAATAACCGCAACAATCGCAGCAACCGTAGCGGCAACAATTACAATAACCGGAACAGCAATCGATCCGGCAATGCGAACGCGGCCAGTGCAGAGCCCGAAGATGCTTGGGCCTGGGCCGCAATTGAGGAGATCGAGGACGACTCCACCCCCACAGCACAGGTCTCCGCGTATCTCGCGGGGCCATTCACTCCTCCCTCTATCGAGGTCGAGCTCTACGATTCCGGGGCATCCAGTCACATGTCCCCTTTCCAGAACTGCTTCATTAATTATCGATCCATCCCTCCTCGCGCGATTACCGCAGCTAACAAAGGGACTTTCTATGCCATAGGCACTGGGGATCTGCAGATCGACGTCCCGAATGGGAACACTACTTCCCCCATTACTCTCCGCGACACCCTTTACGCGCCCGAAATGGGCCTCACCATCGTCTCCCTCGGGCGCATCATGCGCTGCCGGTTACTCAGTCGAATTCGACGACGATGCGTGCAAAATCAAGCAAAAGTCCACTGGCATCATCGTAGGCGACATCCCCGCCAACGTCAACGGCCTATTCAAGGTCGAGCATTCTCATATGGCTGCTAGCGCTATTCCGCGACTCGAGCGAGTCGACATTCACACACTTCATCGCCGCCTTGGTCACATCTCAGCCGACGCTATTCGCTCTCTCGTCCGCAACAATGCCATTGAGGGCATTCAACTCTTTGACGACGGCTCTCCCATCCTTTGCGACTCCTGTCAATACGCTAAGCTCACTCGCAAGGCCATTCGCTCAGAACGCGAGGCCCCTCCTGCCAGGCACTTCGGAGACGAGGTGCACTCTGATCTCTGGGGCCCTTCTCCCATCTCGAGCTTAGGCGGCCGTCAGTACTACGTTACTTTCACGGACGACCATTCGCGCTACACGCGCATCGACATTCTTCGCACTAAGGACCAGACTCTGGACGCCTATCGTGCCTTCGCTTCTTGGGCTCGCACTCAGCACGGCGCCACTATCAAATCACTTAGGTCTGACCGCGGCGGTGAGTATACCGGCCGCGAGTTCACTCGTTTCCTCGAAAACGAAGGCACCGAGCGACACCTTACCACGCACGACACCCCGCAGCACAACGGAATCGCGGAAGCTCTAAACCGCAGGCTCCTCGAGCGCGTTCGGGCTCTCCTCACCACTCAGGCTTGCCCAAGAAACTCTGGGCTGAAGCTCTCCAGTTCGCGGTTTGGCTTCAAAAACCGCACTTCTACTCGGGCTCTAGGCAACAGTATTACCCCCTTTGAAAAGCTCTATGGCAGAAAGCCTAACCTCGCTGGCGTCCCCGAATGGGGACAAACTATCTGGGTCCACTCTGGGACCTGGCTCTGAAGCTAGACGCGCGCGGAATCGAAGCGCGCTGGGTCGGGTACGACGCCGACAGCCCACGCGCCCATCGCGTGTATTGGCCACACAAGAACTCAGTCTCAGTCGAGCGCAACGTCAAATTCACATCCCCGTACGTTACTGTTACCGTTGGACGACCTTACATCCTTCCCGCGCCGCAGCCAGCCCCGGCGCCTGCTCCTGGCCCTCCTGGTCCACCAGCACCTCCTGCGCCTCAACCATTGCCTCCACTACACGCTCCTGCACCATCACAGATCGTACCAGTCATACCACAGGCGCCTCAGCCTCCCGAAGAAGGCCGCGGCGACCAACAAGTACCGGGAGGATTGCCTCCCTCCCGGGCATCATCAACCTTACCGCCACTCACCCCTTCGCCTTCCGCCTCGGCACCGCCTCAAGAAGAACCACGAACCCCAACTAGGCCGCGGCGACCAATTACTGTACCGCCGCCACCGCCGCCGAGAAGCACAGCCAGAGGCAAACAACTTGAAGAGCCGACGCGCAGGTCAGAGCGCATCCCCAAACCAAGCTTCAAGGCCCGTGAACTATACGGCGAAGACCCGGACCTTGAAGGCCAGCCAAGCACAGCCGCGAAGAAGTGGTATCACCCGGACTACCCCGGAGACGGCGCATCGAGCGCGTATGCGGCTGACATCACATCCCCATCAGAATTCGCTTACCTCGCAGACGACGAGGAGCTCATGGAAGCTGTCATCAATGACTCTCAAGACGACCCGAAGACTCTCTCACAAGCGCGATCTCGCTCAGACTGGCCTAAGTGGCAAGAAGCGATGGATCGCGAAATCGCAACCCTCGAAGAAGCCGGGACTTGGTCGACAGTCCCGAGACCCGCCGGCAAGAACATCGTCGGCAGCAAATGGGTCTTCCGCATCAAACGGAAGGCCGACGGCACCATCGAGAAGTATAAGGCGCGCCTCGTAGCGCGCGGATTCACGCAAAAATTTGGCATCGACTATTTCGACACCTTTTCCCCAGTCGCGCGGCTCTCCAGCTTCCGCATTATCCTCGCCATAGCCGCCCGCAACGACTGGGATATCGACACCTTCGACTTCAATGGCGCATACCTCAACGGAGAGCTTAGTGACGATGAAGACATCTATATGCAAGCACCCCCCGGATACGACGCTCAGGGGGAGTCAGTCAAACATTTACACAAGTCTCTCTACGGACTCAAGCAAGCCGGCCGCAAATGGTATGATACCCTGCGCCGCGCTCTCATGGACCTGGGCTTCGGCGTTCACAACGCTGACCCCGGCGTCTTCTCCATCTACGACAAGGATCATCTCACTATCCTCGCAGTCCACGTTGACGACTGTATGATAACAGGCAGCTCGGACGAGCTCATTGGAGACTACAAGCGGATGCTCAATTCCCACTATTCCCTTACCGATCTCGGCCCTATTCACTGGCTTCTGGGCATCAAAATTACCCGCGACCGTGACGCGCGCACCATCTCACTCTCCCAGACCAGTTATATCGACACCATCCTCTCACGTTTCTCTCTTAGCGATGCGAAACCCGTCGCCACTCCCATTGTTCCCGGGGCCTCTTACAGCAAAGCCGACACTCCCTCAGACGACACTGAATCAGCCCATATGAAGAAGATTCCCTACCGCGAGGCCGTCGGCAGCCTCATGTATGCCTCCGTCGCTACTCGCCCCAACATCACTTTCGCCATATCCACCCTCTCGCAGTTTCTCGACAACCCGGGCGAAGCTCACTGGGAAGGCGTCAAGCGCGTCTTCCGTTATCTCGCTGGCACCAAACACCACTCGCTCACTTACGGCAACGAGCGACACCACCTCCTGGGCTTTACTGACGCCGATGGCGCATCCCAGGACCATCGACATGCGATATCCGGCTTCGCATTTCTCATTGACGGCGCGGCAGTCTCTTGGGCTTCAAGGAAGCAAGAGATCATCACTTTATCGACTGCCGAGGCCGAATACGTCGCCGCGACTCACGCGGCCAAGGAGTGCATCTGGCTCAGGAGACTCACCGAGCCCCTCTTTGGTTTCGCCCCTTATCCGACCCCTCTCTATTGCGATAACCAGGCCGCGCTTCACCTCGCGACGCAAGACAACTACCACGCTCGCACCAAACACATCGACATCCGCTTTCACTTCATTCGCCAGACCATCACCGACGGACATATCGACATCAAGTATTGTCCCACCGACGACATGACCGCGGACATCCTCACCAAGCCGCTCCCCAAGTTCAAGGTCGCGTTTCACTCGCAGAACCTCGGACTTCGTCGAGCGTGAGGGGGAGTGTTGCATTTTGGCACGCTCGACCCGGCCGACCCGAACCTTCCGCCGCGCTCGCTCGCGGCGGCCTTTGGAGACTATGGAGGGCTCCTTTCTCATTCTCGATAAGTCTTGCATCACTGTATCGTTATTTCCGACTGCATTCCTGTTCCAAGCGCCATCAGACCCGTTTCAGACTCATAGGGGCTTGCGCACCCCTCTACTGTACATTCTCGGGCCTTGTCCCCCCGTCTCTTTGTTTTCCCAACTCGACTCCTGTTTCATGCCAGTATTGGCCCGTGCGTCTTTGTTTCCGTTACTTTACTTTGCCTCTATTTCTCGTAAAAACGTATTTACACTGTATAAAAAAGCGACTCTATTGTATCCAATAAACTATCCAGTTCATCTCCTCTATTCCCTCGTGTGCCTGCCAATCTTCCCTCTCCAAAGCGAACTTGTTTCGCCTTTGTTCATCGCTCTCGTCTTCTGATCTATCGAGCTCGCGCTCTTGTTTCTTCTCGCTCCTCGCCGACTGAACCGGCCCCTATTCGGAACTCGTCACCTGACCGGCTCGTCTTAGCTGGCTCGCCCTGTCGCTGCCCCACCTTTGATAACAGTGGGTCCGGTTGGTCGGGTCCCACCGCTCGAAATATCGCAGCTTCATCGGCATCCATTCGATGTCCCGTAGCTGGGTGTATGGGTTGGAGGACTGCATTAGCTTCCTCTCTTATGCATCGCACTTCCTCGTCTATGAGTGCTTCTTCTTGCGTCATGGTGGCCATCGCGACTACGGCAGGGGAGCGTACGTGGATGACTTCCGGTTCAGTTATGTGGAGCGACTCAGCTGTTTGGGCTATGGCCGCTAACTCCTCTTCTTCTTCCTCGTCTTCCGATTGTTCGTCTTCTCCGCTGGTTTCTGAGGGTGCAGGGGTCCGTGGTTCCGATGTACTCGGTTCCTCCTCTGGTCGTCCATCGATGCGTCCCCACTGTTCTCGGTTGGGTAGTCCTCTTGTATCGATGTCGCAGTTGAAGTTTCTTCCTGCGGGTCGTACTGCGTCCCACCTGTGGTCGATCGGGTTCCACATAATCTCTACCCAACACACATTTTCGAAATTGAACTCAACTGGTCGGTATCGGGTAGGCCCCAACGCGAAATTGACGAAGTATCCGATATCTCCTCGGTATTCTCTCCACCTCGCGGCTCCTAGGAATTGTACTGGTACGTTGCGGTCTCCTCGCCTATCAGAGGAGTAGGTTCTGAAATTTGTCCAGCGGTCTCGAGTCGTGAACGCCACGGTGAAGGGATCTTGGTCTTAATGTAACGCCGCCACTGGCGTTGGTCCGACTTGGACTTCGAAAGGGCGTTAACGACTTAGCGGTTTTATCCTTTGAGTCACGTGACATGGATACACGGCCTCTGGGTGCACGTGATCGTGAGAAGCACTAGGGCTAGATCCACTAGGCGTAACTGACGTCCGACTTGCTCGAGTAGAGTCAAGCGGTAGAGGAGAGAGATGCACACAAGGAGTAGGAGCAGAGGCGTGATGGCAATTGAAGAAGACCAAGATGAGGATCCTTGGTCTTCGATGCGTACTACTTATACATGTTTGAGGCAGCTTTAAAGCTCCTCTTGAACCGATGCGACTAGTAGCATAAGTAGCTCGAACCCTACTACAGCTACTACTAGGAATGAGTCATAGTACCACAACAAACATGTGATACTACGATCTTGACTAATACGAGTGTCCATGACTAATTACGACTTACAGCGGGAGTCATCACCGCTCAGTAAGTGTCCACAAACGAGACCGTGACACAAATTGACTTTCCGTGCTCAACTGTCCTTTGGTGATGTTCGCTAACGGCTTTATCTCCTCTTCAGATTGCTTTATTATCTCGACATCACGTCCATTGCCCTCGGGATCCAGCATACTGCCCGATTTCAGCGCTCACATCGCCCATCCCGCCCATCCCTATTACGCTCCAAATCGCTCAGTGGCAATAGTATTAGACTACCAATAGTAGTACTTTATTAGACTACTAATAGTAGTACTTTATTAACCTGCAAGTTCACGACGCGTGGTGACAGGTTTGTGACGCGTGGCGACGGGTTTGCGATGCACAGCGACGGGTTCGAAAACCCGCTGCGGGTTTTCGAACCCGCCAAAATCGTGTGAACCCATACCCTGACCCATTGAAACCCATACCCCTGTAGCGGGTACGGGTATGTTGGGGTACGGGTACGGGTAGCCCTGGAATACCCCAGGGTTACCCCTGGCAATCCCTACCGACATTCGCATCTATCTTTGGTGCTGCTTACATCGTCATAATATCTCAACGATTTGTGAGCTTGGTGTAGAAACGTACCCCGCTTACGACTTTGCCACCCCACGGGCAGACCTTTCTCCCCGCCTTTCCCTTCCTTTTCCCCTGCACCGCTGCCATGCGGCGGCGGCGACTTGACCAAAATCCATGCGAACGCATCGCTAAGCGTCGTCTCAAAGAGCCTAGTAAAGCACGCCGCGTCCTTTCCCTCGCTCTGGCTCTTCAGACTAAAGGCGTGCATTCCCGAGAGCACCGAATTGCGTGCATGCCGCGCCATCGGCGGGAGCGAGAGCGTTGGAGCGCTCCCGAGATCTCACACGAAGCGCCGAATGTGTCCGACGACCGTCTCGAGGCTGACGAATGCCGCCGCCGGTCGGGTTGCTTTGTGCGCCTTTTTGCCGCACCTCTTCTTCGGCGTAAATGGGTCCACGACGGCGACGGTGCCGGTGATTCGCTCTAGCTCGCGCAGACGCTTGCGTGGTTGGCTTTCTTCGCTCCAATTGATTGTGGAGTTCCGCAGAGACGTACTTGTCCCTCTTGCGTTCTGTGAAAACAAGAACAGAATGTGCGAGGATGAGCGGACGGGACTGCTGTTAACAAGGATGTATGTGGAGTCTCGGTGAACTGTCGATTAGTCGTTGAAGTCGACCTCGAACTTGCCGTTGTAGATGGCCCGGGAGATCCAATTCTCTGCTCGCGATCATTGGCGTGGAGGATATCGTCGTTCTCATCAATGAAGTCCTGCGGTACCAGTGCATCGGCCTCGCTCAGCAACGTAGTGGAAGGAAACTCGCGTACCTGTATCCGTCCAATGATTCTGTCTTCACCCCCAATGTCCGAATCCAAGTCCAAGTTCCGACCTTCATCGAGCTCCTGCTCAAGCTCTTCCCATATCATATCCTTGACGAGCAGATCAACAGCCCGACTGCAAAGTCCTTCAAGGTGTGGCGCATCGCCGGGCAGGCACACGTCAGTGCAGGTGACTTGGAGGACGAGGCGAGGGTTGGAAGACTAGGGATCGACACGGGTCACCCGTGTGTCGATCAGCGTCAACCCGTACCCATACCCGCCGAAACCCGTACCCGTGATCGCGGGTACGGGTAACCCGCGCATATGGGTACGGGTGGAGAGGGGTACGGTGGCAGGTGGCGGGTTTGACGGGTTCGCGGGGGTTTGACAGGTTTGCGCGAATTCGACAAGTACTTATGTTCACACACCTGGGCCAGCGGCATCAGGGAGCCTCACATGTTTTTAGCATCTATACTTGTAGTACTACTACAGAAATTCTACGGCTGCCACACATGACCGTCGCTGTTGTTGCCACCGTCGTAGTCGTCATCGCGCATCATCGAATTGTTCTCATCGTTGTCGTTGTTGTGGTGGTCGTGAACCATGGTGGTCATGGGTGGTCGTGGTTGTCGTGGACGCCAACTTGTAGCTATGGTCGTTGTTGTTGTTGTTGTGGCTGTGGTTGTCGTCGTGGTCGTGGTCGTGGTTGTCGTGGTTGTCGTCGTGGTCGTGTCGTGGTCGTCGTGATTGGCGCCTCGTTGGCGCCGTGCTGGTCGTGTCGTGGGTCAACATCCCCCCACCGTCACGGTCGTGGTCACCTCCGAGTCATCGCCATCATCATGTGGCTTTGTTGAGCGGTCGGGGTCCTATGTCAAGGCCAATAAATATAATTAAGTCAGTAGAAATTTACTAGAAAACATCGTGAATCAAAAAAAAAAACTCAGCGTTTCGAGAGCTGCAGCATACTGTGAGATTGCCGAGACCAAAAATGATGAGGCGGAGGTGAGGCGAGGCAGAGGCGCAGATGGGCCACCTGTAGTGCTGGAAGAGCGAGGGACGAGAGTGACGCGGTGACGACCCGGACAAAATGTTGTCTCGTTGCATTGCTAGAAGCCACTGTCGATTGGGCACCCCGAACAGAGACGAGACGAGACGTGGGAACACGTGGGTGGTTATAAGTGCCCTGGGGGCCGTTTATGAGTCGTTGTTGTCCAAGTGGATGCCGATGTAGCGAGGTGAGCGGGCGAGATAATAGGAGTGTGTGTGTGTGAAAGTGGAGGTGGAAAGATGGGATGGGATGGGATGAGCGTGAGAGAAGGCGATACGAACGATGATGGTCATGCCGATGTTGGGAGTGAGTCCGATATGGTAGCCAGGTGGGGATGACCTGATGCAGCCTGAACACTGGCATCGTCGCAATCGAGACTTGAAGCTTGAAGCTTGAAGAGTAAAACTGTATCGACAACAGACATGATGGTGGAAGTCACACCCGTGAGTACCCGTCGCACGGGTACGGGTTTGGCACGGGTTCAGAATTGCTGACCCTGACCCGTACCCGTCATACCCGTACCCGTGACCCGTACGGGTTTTGCCGACCCGTGTCGATCCCTATGGAAGACGCAGATGAAAACGAAGAGGAGGGCGAGAGTGCAGGTAGCAACAATGGTAAAGCGGTTGACGCGGAGTTGGAGTTGACCAATGGCGTGTGGGGGACCCCAGCAGCAGAAGGCGAGGACGAGGCTTGGAAGAGCTCCTTTGCTGAAGACGATGATGGTGGTACCTCAAATGACAGGGAAGTGAAGCGGAGGAGGGCATTCCATGCGTACGAATGCAGTCATCACATCAATCTCCTGGTCCACGAACATGCCCCGTCGTCGCCCTTGTCACTGTCCTCGACTTCAGCCACCCCAACGTCGAGCCGCCCCAGTCAACGTCCAAATCGCCCAGGCGCTGCTCGGCCTGGCACGGGTCCAGTTCGTGCGGCGTGGATCGCTCCAGGTGAGACGAACATCGTGTTCCGCTCCACCTTCCGGAGGGCGGTACGCCGCGGCCATCGCGCGCGATGCCTCTGTTTAGGAGAGCGGAGAGGAGGGACAAGGAAAATGTCTTGACAGCTAGCGCGGGCACTGGTACCAGCGATGACGCGACGTCTTTTGGAACTGCTGGCCAGAGCTTGGGCTCAGGCTCTGGTGGGAAAGCTGGTGTGTGCGGAGTATTGCACGTTTCCTGACGGACAGACGCAGCGACAGGGACAGGTAGACAGGAGGAGGTAGTGTTTTTGCGTCTGGAGGAGAAGATTGGGTGTGGGCAGAAGCGAGTGTGCCATTTCGGGGATGAGGCCTACTATAAGGCGCGACGTATGGGGTGGGATACAGTAGTTCAGAGTCCGATGCAGGACAGTCCGGGTGTTGGTTCGCACAGCCACCCGTCCAACACACCGTACCGCCAACCATTGCGCGGTTACAGTACCTACTTGCAGCCAAAATATCCCTATCGTTCTACTTGCCGTAATCATGACAGTCAAGAATCGGTCGTCCTTGACAGGATTAACCTCGTCCGGCGTCTCCTCAAATCCATCAATGAGGTCGACTGAGGTACGGACGCAGCTTACATAGTTCAAATCGGAGACGGTGCTACAGGTGCGTCCCTTGTTCAGTGAGACCACTACCCCCCTCGTCTTAAGGAAACTCAATGTATAAGTTTGTAGTAATTGAAGCACGCCCGACAATTGCTGGGAAACGTGGAGCAAGACAACCTTTGGCGTGGGTACTCTTCGCCACATTGTCCCAAACACAACGGGACCTTGACATTGACCGGCTGAATGCTCAGAAAGCTCGTGAATTGCCGCGAGGACATCCACGGCCTGCTGGAGTCTGGACGGGCTAGGCGCGTGTGTGCTATCTGTGAACGAGGTGCGTCGCTATCTATATGCTAGAAGGCCTTTACTGATTTCCCTTCCTTTTTAGAGGGTCGCTCCTGAACGTCTGAACCCTCGCGTCTAGAGTCTTTCCTTCCTACCGTGCCGTGCCCATCCCCGTGCGTCCCCCCCAAACCCGATCTGCCGACAGTGCAACGCCTTGCACAATCATTACACGTCATATCGGGGCCTCTCAACACTGAGGTTGTGGAGGCCTCCGTAGCCGCAGCTGCAGCAGACCGCGGCGCCAGATGCGGACCTGCTCCTTGGCTCGACCGACGAGTCGGTCCGCCCCTTTCTGCCGTCGGATCGGACACCGTCTACAGTCGGCACGCATAACACAGAGGGTATGAATCTGCGCTGCTGCAGTACAGCACGGCGCTGTAGGAGGAGCCGGTTGCGCAGCCAGCGCAAATGGCAGGCCAGCTACGGCAGAACGCGGAGCACGTCTCCGGCGCGCTGGCAGCGGGGGAGAAGGCTGGCGCGAACCTGGATGTGATGAAGCAGGAGCGCGTACAGCTACGCGATCACCGCGGGAAGGCACTCGGAACAACGCGTCTACGATGTCGAGCATCGTCGTCGTTGCGATTGCGTTTTTGGTCGTCTTCTTTGTCATTTGGTTCAGATGGGGCGATGGGAGCCGGCCGTTGGCAAACCAGTTGCCTTTTCCGGTTATTGAATGTGTGTGTCGGCGATTTATCGCTTGACGAACGTACGTCACTTGGTGGCAAAGCGTGGACACCTTGCCATGACTTGCTCAGTTGTCGGCGCGTACCGCCTCGCTGAGCATTTCTCAACTTGAAGCACGACACATTACAGTTCGGATAGCTCAAAGAAAATCCACGGATTACTATAGCGGTTCTATCTATGTGTTAATACAAGTAGTCCAACTCTGCCCATGTACGAAAGTCGACAGATCGAGGCGGGTTTCGTATTCGCCGGCGACCCAGATATTACTTGGGCGATGAAGATGTGCCCTATGTGGTGGTGGGATCCACATTAAGAATTCACCGTTACTACCGCATACCCATCCATCCTCGTTGATCACGGAGTGGTCTGTAAAGTCGACGTGGCTTGTAGTTTCTGTACTTCTTGTCGTAGAGTTCAACATACGAATTGTTCGATCGAAATAGCCTGAGAGGATCCGCTGGCCATCTGGCGAGAATGCCACAGACAAGACCGAAAGCGGGTGACCAGTAAATGGGCTCGCCTCTGTGTCTCCCGTAGTCGTGTTCCACACACGAATTGTTCCATCGGAAGAGCCTGACACGACTCGCTGGCCATCTGGCGAGAATGCCACAGACCAGACCCAATTCGTGTGACCAGTAAATGGGCCCGCCTCTGTGTCTCCCGTAGTCGCGTTCCACACACGAATTGTGAGATCGTGAGAGCCTGACACGATCCGCTGGCCATCTGGGGAAAATGCCACAGACCAGACCGAATCCGTATGACCAGTAAATGGGCCCGCCTCTGTGTCTCCTGTAGTCGCGTTCCACACACGAATTGTTCGATCGTAAGAGCCTGACACGATCCGCTGGCCATCTGGCGAGAATGCCACAGACCAGACTGAAGACGTGTGACCAGTAAATGGGCCCGCCTCTGTGTCTCCCGTAGTCGCGTTCCACATACGAATTGTTCCATCGTCCGAGCCTGACACGATCCGCTGGCCATCTGGCGAGAATGCCACAGACCTGACCCAATCCGTGTGACCAGTAAATGGGCCCGCCTCTGTGTCTCCCGTAGTCGCGTTCCACACACGAATTGTTCGATCTCGCGAGCATGACACGATCCGCTGGCCATCTGGCGAGAATGCCACAGACGAGACCGGATCCGTGTGACTAGTAAATGGGCCCGCCTCTGTGTCTCCCGTAGTCGCGTTCCACACACGAATTGTTCGATCGGAAGAGCCTGAGGCGATCCGCTGGCCATCTGGCGAAAATGCCACAGACGTGACCCAAGACGTGTGACCAGTAAATGGGCCCGCCTCTGTGTCCCCCGTAGTCGCGTTCCACACACGAATTGTTCGATCGTCTGAACCTGACACGATCCGCTGGCCATCTGGCGAGAATGCCACCGACAAGACCGAATTCGTGTGACCAGTAAATGGGCCCGCCTCTGTGTCTCCCGCAGTCGCGTTCCACACACGAATTGTGAGATCGGAAGAGCAAGAGACGATCCGCTGGCCATCTGGCGAGAATGCCACGGACCAGACCGAAAACGTGTGACCAGTAAATGGGCCCGCCTCTGTGTCTCCCGTACTCGCGTTCCACACACGAATTGTGAGATCGTCCGAGCCTGAGACGATCCGCTGGCCTTCTGGCGAGAATGCCACAGACCTGACCGAAGACGTGTGACTAGTAAATGGGCCCGCCTCTGTGTCTCCCGTAGTCGCGTTCCACACACGAATTGTTCGATCTTCCGAGCCTGAGGCGATCCGCTGGCCATCTGGCGAGAATGCCACAGACCAGACCGAATCTGTGTGACCAGTAAATGGGCCCGCCTCTGTGTCTCCCGTAGTCGCGTTCCACACACGAATTGTTCCATCGGAAGAGCCTGAGACGATCCGCTGGCCATCCGGTGAGATTCCAATGGAAAGGACTTGATCCCCAACGTCTCGAATCACCATCTCCAAAGATGGCCAATGAGATAATCGCCCACGTTCCACCCGTAATGTTCCAGGAAATGACCCGGAATAATGTGAATAGACAGGAGAACAAGACGGCGCGAATGGTAGAGCAGAAAGATAGACATGTGGAGCACTCTTTGTCATCGTCATCCCGAAATGCCGTATAAATACAGAGGCATCGTTGACGAACAACCTGAATTTCGTTTGAGAAACCTGTTGCGATCGTAGGTATTAGTTGTCTGCCTTCCTCATCAAATCAACACTTGCACTCACACCTCGACCAGAGGCTAACCACTTGTTCAGAGCCGAGCAGGCTGCCGAAGCAAGACCCAGATCGCTTGTCAAGCTAAGGGCCTCCAACCAAAACAGAAGTTTCTTTTCGAACAAAGTTCGAAGTTTTCCGAAAAGACCGTTTTCGAAACCAATTTGTTCCATATGATCGTCCCAAAAACGACACGCGTACAATAGAGCAGGTGGGATGTGCCTTTCAATGCGGGAGCTAAGGTCTGTAACATCCTTGTTGGCAAGATACGACGTTTCGAGGTTGCAGATGTTGAATTTGAGGTCTTTGAGCCAAGCTTTGAGCAGTAGACTGAGACAGGAATGGGCCAATTGATGGTGAGCGTCACGAAGGCTCACACAAAAGTTTTCACCGCTCTTCACTTCATTTGTGAGGAAATCGCGGAACGATGTATGGAGAGGAACGATGGGAAGGTTTTCATCAGATGAATTGACGTTGCTCAACAATGAGCC
The DNA here is from genome assembly GCA_021525025.1 of Lactarius hengduanensis. Classification (NCBI taxonomy): domain Eukaryota; kingdom Fungi; phylum Basidiomycota; class Agaricomycetes; order Russulales; family Russulaceae; genus Lactarius; species Lactarius hengduanensis. The sequence goes on from JAKELI010000384.1 coordinate 23,251, forward strand.
AAGGCGACGGAGCAATGTAACAATGGTATCACTGTCATCGTCGCCGTCCTCATGAGAGGCGTATTGTTGCAGAGTCTTGTGCAGGCTGGTCAGGGAGCGGATGCTGAGGGGTTCGAATGAAGCAATGAGTCGTCCCAAAATTGAGCGAATAAGTAGCCGTGAGTTTTCGTGAGTGAAGTATCCTTCGAGGACTTCCTTGTACAACTTGTCCAAGGGATCTTGTCCGCTGCGATCCTCGGTAAGTTTCAACAGATGTTTTATGCACTTTAACTTGCTCAAGCCAAACACGTCGGGAGGGTTTAAGATGTATCCACATGCGACCGCTGCCCACTGAACAATCCCTCTGCCCTTTTTGTCAGCTCGTCGCCATAAATATTGAACACGTCTGGAGGGAGCCTCTTCTGAAGAAACGCGAGAATTGGTAGAGGTTACGGACGACGCCGGAGTAGTAATAGGGGCGGTCACGTGCAAGTGACCGCGAGAATGTCAAGTTGAAACAGATACGAGCGAGAGTGAAGACGATTCGCGATTGAGGGCAGACGGGGAAAAGACGAGTCAATAGAGTTGATTTCGTTACGATCCTAGGCTCCTTTTGAGCCGTTTTTATAAGTACAAGTATGATAATATCGAACGCATTTCAAAACGATCGAAAACGCCTGAGTAAGACGCTCGGGGAGCGGTACAGTAGAACAGACACGAGACCGGGGCATGAGACACGTCGCGCTTGCCTCTCATTCGAGGCTACAAACACGGAATCAGTACTTCACGAGAATCTTCGAGAGAGTGAGGTCACTGTAGTCATACACAGACATCATAGGCATCATAGCCGCCTTAAGCAGCTTTCCGTATCTGTAATTCAAAAACACGGAAGCCAACGGAATACGCGAGAACATACGAAAACCGGAAACGTACAAGCCCCAAAGGGGCGGGTCCAAAAATTGAGTCGGGCAAGTGAGAACCGAGCCCGAGACCGAGCGTGGTACGCGCGGACGCTACCGCCGCTCGGACTTCCGGCGGAACGAATCCGCCAAGACTTTCTTGGACGAGGCTACGATCACCACAGAGATAACCGCGCTCCAAATTCTGGATGACGTGGGAATAATATCGGCCGATGTCGGCAGGATTTCGAGTCAGCTCGACGGGATGGCTACCCAGCTGAAGTGGGTGTCTAGTCAAGTGTCAGACGCAGGTACGTAGTCCTGATACCTTGAAGGTTATCGATCTGATAGTCGTTATAGAACTGGATAGAAAGATCGGAGAAATCCCATATGCGACAGGTTCACAATTCACACCCGACAAGGGCTGTCTTACGGGAACACGCACAGCGTTCCTGGACTTCATCGTCAATTGGGTGAACGATCCCGCTTCGGAGCGTTGTCTCGTTCTTTTCGGGCAAGCAGGCACTGGAAAATCATCGATTGCGCACGAGATCGCACGTCGCTTCCACAAAATCCATCGTCTGACGTCATCGTTTATCTTTTTGCGGAAAGAGCAATCCAAACCTTATCACCTCTTCACGACTCTTGCTCGCGATCTCTCCGACCGTTATCCTTCGTTCAAAGCCGCGCTGGGAAGGGCCGTAAAGGACAACTCTTCTCTTCGAGCTGGAACACATGACTACGCTACCCTGTTCGAATCCCTTATCCTGGCGCCGCTCAAGGATCTGCACATTGTTGGTCCTATTGTTGTCGTAATTGACGCTTTGGACGAGAGTGGGGATGTAACCGTCGAGAACGGCTTACACAGATTTCTTGCTAAAGCCATTTCTAAACTGCCATCAAATTTTCGTATGTTCATCACCTCGCGACCTGAGCACTTCATCGAGTCTGCGTTCGTCGGAGACGGGTTGGCCCACATCAAAATCAAATACATGAATGATTCTGAGCTGGCTGCTACGATACATGGCGATATTCTTGGCGGATTCGTTCCGCCGGAAGTCCGAGCGGCGGTAGCGTCCGCGCGTACCACGCTCGGTCTCGGGCTCGTTTCTCACTTGCCCGACTCAATTTTTGGACCCGCCCCTTTGGGGCTTGTACGTTTCCGGTTTTCGTATGTTCTCGCGTATTCCGTTGGCTTCCGTGTTTTTTGAATTACAGATACGGAAAGCTGCTTAAGGCGGCTATGATGCCTATGATGTCTGTGTATGACTACAGTGACCTCACTCTCTCGAAGATTCTCGTGAAGTACTGATTCCGTGTTTGTAGCCTCGAATGAGAGGCAAGCGCGACGTGTCTCATGCCCCGGTCTCGTGTCTGTTCTACTGTACCGCTCCCCGAGCGTCTTACTCAGGCGTTTTCGATCGTTTTGAAATGCGTTCGATATTATCATACTTGTACTTATAAAAACGGCTCAAAAGGAGCCTAGGATCGTAACGAAATCAACTCTATTGACTCGTCTTTTCCCCGTCTGCCCTCAATCGCGAATCGTCTTCACTCTCGCTCGTATCTGTTTCAACTTGACATTCTCGCGGTCACTTGCACGTGACCGCCCCTATTACTCCGGCGTCGTCCGTAACCTCTACCAGGTTATGGGCCCTGCTGCTGCCCATTAATCAGTACGAGCCCCTATCCATATACGAACGCTTACCTTTGTTGTGAGACGGGAAAACCTATTGCTGTGATGAATGACGAGTACAAGATCAATGTCATGAAGTTGGCGGCCGATGGGTCGAACTGGGTAACGTACCGAGACCGCATGAAATATGCGCTCGATACGCGCGGGTGGTCCGATCATCTGTCGGACACCACTGTGACCCAGGCATACAAGGATGCCGGCGACGTAGGGGGCTTGAAGCCCGAACCGCGCTGGAAGGTCGATGAAGCCGCGGTCAGGCAGCTCATCGTCGCGTCCGTGCCCGACAGTGTCTTCAACCGCATCAAAGGCGGTGCCGATGCGAAGTCCGTATGGGACGAGTTGAAGAAGATCTTCGAGGGGCGGACAAGGAACCTGTTGATCGACCTGGGGAGGAAACTTCAAAATACGAAGTGTGGAGAGGACGAAGACGTACGCGCTCATTTTGAATCGCTCGCTAATTTTCGCGAGCAGTTGGCGGCTATGGGACAGACCATCAGCGACGAGCAATATACAAACACGCTGCTGGGGTCCCTACCTTCATCATACGACGCCAACGTCAACATTATCACCACCAACGCCGACATGAGCGCAACTACCATTACCCCTGCGACCGTCATCCGCATCATCACGGATGAGTTCGACAAGCGCGTCCTCCGCAAAGCCAAGCCCAAGTCCTCCCAAGTTGAAGCCTTTGCCGCAGAAGCCCAGAAGCAGAAGAAGAAGAAGCGCGACATGGAGTGCTTCAATTGCCACAAGAAAGGTCATATCAAGACCGAATGCTGGGCGAAGGGCGGCGGAAAGGAAGGCCAAGGACCGAAGAACAGAGCCGGCGCGAAAGATGGCGCCGCAGCAGCCGCCGAGCAAGGCGGAGACATCGAGGCATGGGCCGTCGTCGAGGCTGTTGATGAAGAGAGCACCGCCGAGGTGCCGCAAAGCCCGCTCAGGATGGCCGAAGGATCGCCCGATGCGACTATGGTGGAGATCGAGCTCTATGATTCGGGAGCCTCTCGTCATATGTCCCCATTCCGAAACAAATTCACGACGTACCAGTCTATTCCCCCTCGTCCTATTGTTGCTGCCGACAAACGTGTCTTCTATGCTGAGGGCGTCGGCGACTTGAAGATCGAAGTACCGAACGGGGATGTCTTGACCCCGGTCTTGCTGAAGGATGCTCTCTATGCGCCCGAGATTGGACTCACTGTGGTGTCTATCGGTCGCATTGCTAAGGCCGGCTACTCAGTATCTTTTGAGGACGATCACTGCAAGATCGGAAAGCAAGATCGGATCGTCGGCGACATTCCCGCATCGGGGAACGGCTTGTTCAAGGTCGAGCACGCGCTATCGGCTGGTGCAGCTTTCGAACAAGTCAACATTCTCACGCTCCATCGGAGGCTTGGGCACGTGTCACTTGACACAATCCGAAGCCTCATTCGCGCCAACGCGGTCACTGGGCTGCAGATAATCGATGATGGTTCCCCCTTCTTTTGTGACTCCTGCGAATATGCTAAGGCGACCCGCAAGACTATTCGCAAGGAGCGATCTGCACCTCTGGCTAGCGCTTTCGGCGATGAGATCCACTCAGATCTATGGGGCCCCTCTCCTCTCTTGAGCGCAGGAAATCGCAATACTATGTCACCTTTACCGACGATCACACACGCTTTACTCGACTTGCGCTCCTACGCTCTAAGGACGAGACTCTGGAGGCCTACAAGACTTATGCGGCATGGGCTCAGACGCAGCACGGCACACACATCAAACGACTCCGGTCTGACCGCGGTGGAGAGTACACCAGCGGCGACTTCACCCGATTCTTGCAAGAGCAAGGCACCGAACGTCGTTTGACTACCCACGACACGCCGCAGCACAACGGTGTTGCGGAATCACTCAATCGACGCCTACTCGAGCGCGTGCGTGCTATGCTGCATGGAGCCGATCTGCCGAAGAATTTGTGGGGCGAAGCGATCAACTTCGCTGTTTGGTTGAAGAACCGTACCACGACACGGGTGCTAGGTAATGTCACACCGTTTGAGCAGTCTTTATGGGGAGAAACCTAACCTAGGGGGAGTGCCCGAGTGGGGGCAACGCGTCTGGGTCCACGACGATACGGGCTCCAAACTAGACGCGAGGGCTAACGAAGCCCGTTGGGTCGGCTTTGACAGCGACAGTTCGCACGCTCACCGCGTGTATTGGCCCGGCAAGAAAACTATTTCCGTCGAGAGGAACATAAAGTTCGTGCCCATTACTGTCACTGTCTACACCCCTCCCCCCGGTTATGTTATCACCACGGCACCCGCAGCACCGACTGCACCCACGGCGCCTTCTGCAGTGTCGACTGCACCGGCGGCACCTTCTGCAGTGCCGACAGTACCCACGGCGCCTTTTGTACCGGCAGCCACCATCATTCCCACTGTCCCCCAGTCGGTGACTATCACTCCACGGCCCACGTTTGCGAGGCCAGCGGCTCTTCCATTCACCCCACAACGATCGACTTCTTCCCTTCCACCCACTGTTCCACCTCAGCCGGTTTCTGGACCCGGCAGCGATGAGGAAGAAGAAGAGGCCGATGATGAAAAGGACGAAGAAGAACCCACCAGCTCCAGACGGACGCCGCGCGCACCGAAGAAGAAGAAGCGTGTCGAAGCGACACAGGCAACGCGCAAGTCTGAGCGTCTGCCGAAGTTATCAGACCACGCCAAACGCCTCGCTGCGGGAGAGGGCGTCACAGGTGAAGAGTTTGAAGAAGTTGACTATGTTTATTCCGCAGACCATGACGCTCTCATCACCGCAGCCATACAAGAGGCGGGCGGCGACCCGAAGACGCTCAGCGAAGCGCAGGCGCGGCCGGACTGGCCCCGGTGGAAGGAGGCCATGGACCGCGAGCTCGCCACGCTCGAGCAAGCCGGAACCTGGGATACGGTTCCGCGTCCGTCTAACAAAAACTGTTGTAGGCTCGAAGTGGGTTTATCGCATCAAGCGCAAGGCGGACGGCAGCGTCGAGAAGTACAAGGCGCGACTGGTAGCTCGCGGATTCACTCAAGTCTACGGGGTCGACTACTTGGACACCTTCTCGCCCGTCGCAAAACTCGCAAGTTTTCGCACAATATTGGCACTTGCCGCGTCCAAAGACTGGGAAATCGACTCATTCGATTTCAACGGCGCGTATTTAAACGGCCAACTCGGCGAAGACGAAGAAATCTACATGCAACCCCCTCCTGGATACGACTCACATCAGGAGAACTCGGTGAAGCGGCTTCGGAAGTCTCTCTATGGGCTGAAGCAGGCGGGAAGACGATGGTACGACACCCTTGCCCGCGCACTCGCTGACCTCGGTTTCCGCACTTCGCAGGCGGACCCAGGTGTATTCTTCAGCCGCGTCAAGGGCCATCGTCTTATCCTAGCCATCCACGTCGACGACTGCATTTTTACCGGAGATTCAGCAGAGTTAATTGCTGAATATAAAGCTAAGTTGAACGATTGCTACGCGCTCACTGATCTAGGACCAGTTCACTGGTTGCTAGGTATCAAAGTCACGCGCGATCGTTCAGCGCGAACCATATCCCTTTCCCAGAAGTCTTACATCGACTCCATCCTTGCCCGGTTCACCCTCGTCGACGCGAAGTCATATGCCACGCCCATGGTGCCGGGAGTGTTGTACTCCCGGAACGATTCTCCCACAAGCCCTGCCGAAACAGCGCTGATGAAAAAGACGCCGTACAGAGAGGCCATAGGAAGCCTAATGTATGCGTCAGTCGCGACCCGCCCCGACATCAGCTTCGCCGTGTCGACGCTCTCCCGGTTCCTCGATAACCCGGGCATCGCTCACTGGGAAGCGGTGAAGCGCATTTTCCGGTATTTGGCTGGAACGCGCGATATGGAGCTGACATACGGCGGAGAACGCCATGATGTTATAGGGTACACAGATGCTGACGGTGCTACCCAGGAGCACCGGCATGCGATCTCTGGCTACGTCTTCCAATTAAATGGCGGCGCTGTCTCCTGGAGTTCGCGCAAGCAGGAGCTGATCACCCTCTCAACAGCCGAGGCCGAGTATGTTGCCGCAACGCACGCAGCAAAGGAAGCCATCTGGCTTCGGAAGCTCATATTCGAGCTCTTCCCCGAGCTCGAATCGCCTACGACACTCTATTGCGACAATCAAGCAGCTCTTCGACTCGCTACGGACGACAACTACCACGCCCGTACCAAGCACATCGACATCCGATATCACTTCATTTGTCACATCGTAGCGAGCGGCGCGCTGCGACTCGTGTACTGTCCGACGGAAGACATGACCGCGGACATCTTGACGAAAGCCCTTCCCAAGTGGAAGGCAAATTTTCACATCTCCTCCCTCGGGCTACGTCGCGCTTGAGGGGGAGTGGCGGATTCGTTCCGCCGGAAGTCCGAGCGGCGGTAGCGTCCGCGCGTACCACGCTCGGTCTCGGGCTCGTTTCTCACTTGCCCGACTCAATTTTTGGACCCGCCCCTTTGGGGCTTGTACGTTTCCGGTTTTCGTATGTTCTCGCGTATTCCGTTGGCTTCCGTGTTTTTGAATTACAGATACGGAAAGCTGCTTAAGGCGGCTATGATGCCTATGATGTCTAGGGTTGCCGCGGTCCGGTGCGGTCCGGTTCGGAGGCCATTTTTTCCGAACCCCGAACCGGACCCAGGTCCGGTTCGGGCTCTCAGGCCGAACCTGAACCTCTCTGAGGTCCGGTCCGGTTCAGGTCCGGTTCGGGCTCAGACACGCCTGAACCCCGAACTGAACCCCGAACCTGCATGAAAATTCTAAAAAAATTCTAAAATTCTAAAAAAAACATTACAGAAGTTCTACAGCTACTCTGTCGACATACACCCGCTCTAGACCCATACCCGGGCCTACAGTTACGGGTACTTGTTCCACCACGCCGTGGGCCCCATAACCGTGAGTCGGCGCGCACGTCCACCCAACCTGCTTCGAATCTTCGAGCTGCAGGCCCGCATTCCGTTTCGTTCTGGCCAGGCGGCACGCCAGAGGGCCCATGACCGCGAGTCGGCACGCATGTCCACCCGACGTTCGGTATCGGTGTCGGTGTCGGTGTCGGTGTCGGCGTTGGTGTGGGCAGATCGTGCTCAGGTGTGGAGGTGGTAAGACCGAAGGGTAAGGTCGGGACGTAAGGCATGAGCAGGAAGCGAGTTGTTGCGCTGTATCACACTGTTTTCAAGCTGTCAGGCCCGGGCACGGTCCACGGAGGACATTTATACAGAACGTACCTTCGCTGGGGCTGTCAGAAGGCGACTCCATAGTAGCCTGACCCGGGCCACAGGGGACGTTCGCTGTCGGCATCGGTGTTGGCATCGGCGGGCCATGCTTGGGGCGTGGTGGTGAGACCAAGGGTAGAGTCAAGTATAAGTTATTGCGCCGTATTACGCTGTCAGATTCGGGCACGGTCCATGAAGGTCATTTGAACAAAACATACCTTCACAGAGGCTGTCAGAAGACGCCTCTGTAGTAGCCCGGGAGACGTTCCAGTGTCGGTGTCAGTGTTCGACGAACGAAGCCCAGATCGTAAGGGGGTAAGACCAAAGGGTAGCGTCGAGACTTCAGGCTGTGACAGCCTGTCAGGTTTGAGCACGGTCCACGAAGGTTATGTTGAACAGCGTACCTTCACTAGGGCAGTCAGAAGACGCCTCGTATCAGCTAAGAAATATTCGGTATCGGTGTGTAGGCAAATATTCAGACGTGGAGGTCTCCAGTGTCGCTATCCACGGACCTTGCACTCGGGCGTGGAGGGGATAAGACTGAAAGAGAACAGCTCTGTCCTCAGCAAAAACTTCCGCACGCACAGAGAAGGAAGTGTGCCCACTTTGCCGGTGTAGAACGAGTAGGTAGTTGAATAGTTCCTGTTCATCGATGTTGTTTTGAGGTTCTAGCGTTGTAACGAGATTAGAGCGAAGACGTGGCAGGTAAAATATTCCACGTGGTGGAATCGTGCGGGTATCAGTACATGTCAGTTGTGAGTCAGGCGCACCACCCGTGCCACTCTGGCTTATTTTGTCAGACCACGATTCGGACAGAAGTACCGGGACGCACTGGTCGTCCATCGCTTTGTGATATAGTCAACTGTCTCAACTGATGGTAACTAGTGTTCGTTTTGAACGCGTTCTGTGCCGGTTTACAAACCCTACAACCGGAGCAACTAACGGAACAACTACAACAATCTAATAGAGTCCTAAAGAATCTTCTGCGTCAATACACCACGATGTCCCATTCCGTGCCACGTAAGCTGCGGCTTCTTCACAGCATGAGAATGCCATTCCGAAGGCGCTTTTGACGATTGAAGCGCCTCAAATGTGTCTGTCTTGGTCGATTGCGTATGTAGGTCCCGGTGAGCCGACCGCGTCGAGAAAGCACGTTCTGAGGCAACAGACGACCCCTGAATGCGAGATATCTCGCGCGATTAGGGAGAGAGTAGGGTAACGGGCGGAATTATGCTGACGTGGAGCAACAATCAGTGAGACGGACGACTTAACAAATAAGCAATATACATACACCCCACCATTCGACAACTCCTCCCTTCGGTACCTCACGTTTAGATTCTAGATAGTCATTGAGTTCTTTGCGGGTTTCATGAGTACGTTGGTCGTCGTCGTCGTCGTCGAGCGACAGCTGGCACCCAGTTACATCCGTAGCCTACATTGTCGTTCATTGCTAGGTCTATGTCAGGGCGAGTTATTCAGAGGTTTTATAGTACTTACCTGGCTTCGAAGATGGGACGACAACGTCTCCGCTACTGCCTTGAGCAGCTTGATCATATTTATCAAACTGGGTCGAGTACTAAGTATTCGAATAATCGAAACAATGAAGGACTCGGGACTCACGATTGCATCAAGGATCCGCTTGGTACGCCTCGACAAAACCAGGGCCCAGTTTCTTCCTGATATACCCTAGTTTGATGTTCGGATCGAGAACTGTTAAGTAGATTAGCGTGCTATGTGTACCATATTAGTCGACGCACGTACCGTTGCACACTACGTATACATTACAATGCATCAAGCCTCTGATACCACTTTGAGAGATTCAAGACGCCAGCCGTTATGGCATGACGGATAGGCTGGAAAGTCGGGTCTCTCTCAGCAGCTTCCAACGATGTAAGTAAGAACTCGATTGTCGGAAATACGCGGGAAACTGTGGGAACGCGCTCGGAGAAAACTGTTGTTGAGCTTGAGCGGGGTGCTGCATTTAAGGATTAGTAGACAAACTGTGCCTAACCTTGGGTGAACGTTCGTACACTGAGTATTTGACGAGTAGGTCCAGATTACTCCACTCGTCGGCGGTGAGCTTGTAGTCGGCGTATTTCTTCTTCTGTAGCTTGGGGACTTGTGCACAATCATCGGCGAGCTGAACGAACTTCATGATGCCCTATGTGATGGTTATGACAAGGGAAATAGGACAGTGCCAGGGAGAATACGGATACCAATTGCAACAAGAACGCGCGCTCGAGTAAATCGTACATCGAGGACCAGCGTGTCCGGATGTACTTTATGAGTTCGAGACGGGGCGCTTTTTCCTCGACACAACACTTGAAGAAGAAGGTCGTCGCCTGTGGGGAAAGTCGAACCTGAGTTCTATCAGCTTTCGCTCTTATCAATCAGAGTGGTTGCACACTTGATTTATGAGGGCCCATAATTTTCCAAGGGAGTCACCAGGCGCATATGAAGTCTCTGAGTCGTCGTTGTCTCCCGCGCCACCCGTTGCTAGATCTCCGTCTGCCTGCAACTCACCGATTGGGATTTCCGACTCCATCGTTGGGCCATCTCGAGTGAACGCTTGAATGATGTGCTTGGCTGCGAGGTGCACAATATGTGCAAGGCACCTGCGCAGCGTCAACAGTTATTCCGAAATTCAGTGCCAGAGTGCCCACATACCTCACGCGTCGATCCGACGCATTCCACTCGTGTTCAATTGTGTCCAACTTACCTTCAAGATGCGTCATCATCTTGTCGTTGGAGGTGACGTTGTCCGAAGTAATCCAACCAATCTACCCCCAACTCAATCAAATCGAAGCTTTGTTAGGATGGGACACCTACCTTGGACGTCAACCCTGCCGCCGTGAAGATCTCCATTACCACCTTCGCAAGGTTTTCACCAGAGTGGTTACCTTTAACCTCTCGAAACGCGAGCAGCAATGTACGAAGACTCCATTCAGTAGGAGATTCGCGGGTGCTATGGACCCAGTGTACGGTAACTCCAAGGTACGGGTCACGGGCTAATGACGACCAGCCATCCAACGTCACTGACACTTCTCCAGGTGTGCTCTAGTGCGGACATGTGAGCTCGAGCGCTAGGGAAAATTGTAAACCACGCTCACCGCAAAGAGGTCGTTCAAGATATCCTTGACCTTGAGGGCCTTTTCATGGACAGCCTTGGCAATGCTCGTGCGGTGGGGGATATCACTGTCCTTGGTACCAGGACGTTGAAACGTAAGCAGTCGACGGAATACCGGACAGTCCACGAGGGAAAAGGCCTGCGTGTCACGAGTTGAGTACGTTGAGTCATTGTCACGTATATGGCCTTTTCGCTCACTTGGTCGTTGACCACCACCAATTCAACGATGTGTTCCCTCAGCCCATCCTTCGTCCACTGTGGCACTTTGACTGCGGACCATCCTTCCAGTGTTCCTTGCTCCTGGGATTTCGTTCCCGGTGTTACTTCTCTCACGGCACTCATGACTCGCTCATTCGGCTCGACGTCTTCGCGTTGGCATCCGGTCAAGTACGACTCTCCGTGAGTGTTCCATTGTCTGCATCCATCATCAGTTATTGATACTACCTCTTCGATGCATGACTTTACCTGATGATATGCGTACGGCATGTCGAAACATTTCCTGACAGCCAGATCTTGCACAACCGACACCATCGCGCGTCCCTGTTACTTTTAGGATGTTTGCCATCTTTGAATATCCCTATCAGGTCAGCGAGTTTTATATTCCCCCCGGTACTTGAGCATAGGTTGGCCTTTTTAAACTCTGTACACATTCTAAGGTGAGTCGAAGCGCTCTAGGGAGAAAGCTCACTTACTTTTGCGTCATTTGTAGCCATTTTCTCCAGCTGCGAGTACTGCCATTCCTCACTGGCATCTGACGCATCTCCCTTCGCATCCGACGCACCTCCCTTCGCATCCGACACATCGTCCTCCCCCATCGACGCATTACCCAAATCATCCGAATTAGAGGTTTTATTGACACGACTGTCTTGAGATTCCTCAGATGCACGTGAAAATAAATGACTTTTCGATGTTTTGCGGGGTTCCTCGATGAGGCTGACATCTTCAGCATCCTTTTTGTTTTTGTTTTTCCTTTTTTTGGGTGGTTGTGCGTCGTCTTCAGTCTCTGAGGTGAGTACAACTGCGCTTCTTTTTTTCTTCACTGACTGCGCGCTACCCCTGGCGAGAGCCTCCTTGACCTTTTCCGTAGGTTTTCGAATGCGGTTCGGCCGTCGGTTGTCCAACCCGGTAGCACTGCCCACAGGTTCGTCATCTGCAGAGCGCTGACCCATTGTAGTGATGCCAAACGCTCTCAAAGTGGTTTGGGTAGGGGGGCCACTAGGTCGCTGAGATGGGGCGCTCTTGCCTAATCAAGGTGAGTTCGAGAAGCGCGTTCGAAGAAGCATTGCTTACGATTGGATAACGGGGTAATGTCATCTGGGTCATCGGGCCAATCCATCTCGTGTGCCTCCTTGAGGCCACCGTTTGGGGTACACGCATCCCCGAACGGTTTCGTTGGATCCATGGAGGTACTGTAAGTGTTGAACTTCTAGTTGTGGTCTCAGTTGAACACTAGTTGAACTCGGGTGAACTTAGAACTCCGCCCCAGGGGAGAGGCGTGCCCTCGATCCACAGCCAGGACCGTCAGGCGCAAGGTCGGTGGATAGCGACGTTGGAGACCTCCGTGTCTGAATACTCACCTACACCGATACCGACAGCTTGAAAACAGCACAGTACGGCGCAACAACTCGTTTCCTGATCACACCCGACGCCCGACACCACCCTCCAACACCCAACGTTCCCCAAGGCCCAGGCTACGGAGGCGCTGCTTTCTGACAGCTTCAGCGAAGGTACGCTGTCCAAATAACCTTCGTAGACCATGCCCGAACCTGACAGCTTGAAAATAGCGTAATATGGCGCAACAACTCGCTCGCTGACATGCCCCAGCAGCCCTACGCCTGGCGCGCCACCCTCCAATCTTACGACCTCTATACCCCGTCCACTGACAGCAACACCGACAGCAACACGAGTTCGCCACAGCCGCATTCATCGTCGCGGCCAGCCTATGCGACGCTACTGCTGTTATGTCTTAGATTAGATCTGTATTACTATCACTACATTATGATTTGTCGTATTGCTACTACTATTATGATAATAAGTTTTCGTTCGAGAAATGTAGGCTCATGTGAGGTTCGGGTGCGGTTCGGTCCAGACCGGGTTCAGTCAATTTCGGTCAATGGCGAACCCCGAACCGGACCTTCTACCAGGGTGGCGAACCGGACCCGAACCTGAACCGGACCTCGGGTGCGGTCCGGTGCGGTTCGGGTCCGAACCCCAATCCGGACCGGACCACGGCATCCCTAATGATGTCTGTGTATGACTACAGTGACCTCACTCTCTCGAAGATTCTCGTGAAGTACTGATTCCGTGTTTGTAGCCTCGAATGAGAGGCAAGCGCGACGTGTCTCATGCCCCGGTCTCGTGTCTGTTCTACTGTACCGCTCCCCGAGCGTCTTACTCAGGCGTTTTCGATCGTTTTGAAATGCGTTCGATATTATCATACTTGTACTTATAAAAACGGCTCAAAAGGAGCCTAGGATCGTAACAAATCAACTCTATTGACTCGTCTTTTCCCCGTCTGCCCTCAATCGCGAATCGTCTTCACTCTTGCTCGTATCTGTTTCGACTTGACATTCTCGCGGTCACTTGCACGTGACCGCCCCTATTACTCCGGCGTCGTCCGTAACCCCTACCAAGTCTTTCGTTGGTCGAGAAGGGTGGCGCTGAAGTCCTCGATTTTTTTGTCGACTTGGTTGCCAGTATTCTTCAATGTTCGCTTCCCTGAAAAACTGCAGGTTTACGTCGGCCCACTGAAATGGGTAAAGATTACGTACAGAATTGCGAATCGTTCGCGTATGATCGGATAAAGTCGCAGCAATTACAGACATGTTGCAACATGAGCGTAAGGATTTGTGCCTGCCTGGAATCACGTTGGATCGCTTTGAAACGGTCTTCCTGGTTTGCGAAATCAAACGCATCATGTATGGCGGCAAGTAACGTTTGGACGTTGTCGTCGCGTCGAAACTGTTCTAGGAGGGTCTAGCACCCAAATAAACATTGAATAAGTATTTCAATCCGACAATAGCGCAAACAGATCACCTCGGGGATCGCAGAAAGTAGACCGTGTGCCATCTTTGCAATCGGGTGGAGCTGAGGGCGACATTCGGCTCGGTCAAGGATCGGCAAAAAAGGACGTCGTGACGCACTTCTGCAACTGGGCCTAACGTATCCACCACCCACTTGATCCTCACGAGAGCACCTTCCCATTTATTCGAGAGATTAATTGTTGTCATAGCTCTGTCGGCGTCACGGAGAGCATTCTCGGGAGGTGATACAACGACCGTTAAGTAGAGCATAACCGGTTGGTTCGACTGTCCAGACTCTTCGTCGTGGTTGGTGAGGACATAAGGGACTTCTACACCCAAGATGTTCAGCTAGTCATGTAAGTAAGGTTTCTAATAAGATACGAACCCGTTTGTGTTTCGACGGGTATCGTTGTTTCGTGCGTTCCGATGACGACATCGGCGTGGAAGTGCCGCTTCTCGTAAAGACGTAGTATGAGATGTGTAGACCGTTGTGTAGAACTGAACCGAACTTTTAGCCAAAAAAAATAAAACAGAAAGAAAAGTCCTACAAGACGCCAAGCGGCTGGTCCCAGTGCACCGTCGGACCATCAATCCGGCCGCTTTTCGTCTTCTTCGTTGTCGTATCATTGGTTATAGCGACATAGAAGGACCTCTTCAGGCCTCGCCGTTTCTTGATACTTGGGAGATCGTGCGCCCGGAGGACTAATAAAGGGTGTAAACGGCTATCAAGGCATCAACGAGTTAGGATTTCAGTACATACCAATCACCTCAACACGGGATAGGCTTCCCTGTGATTCGGCGATTTGAGTGCTGTCCAAGCACTATTGAGCGAGCATCGCTACACAAAAAGAAGGGATCGACGCACCTTCTTCCTGAAATCTGCGATCCTGAGGGACCTGGGCTGGAGTAGTGGATTACCATCAAGAATGTCACAGCCAAATGGCCATCTACGCACGAATTCGAAAACATTTTCCCGTGCTCCAAATCTTGCGCAGCGGCCATACTGGATAGTAAAGAGTTTTGGAGGCTAGAGTGATGGGGGATAGAGTAAGCTGCAATTCGAGCGTCTAGCCTGAGGTGACCACTGGCACGAGCAGTCCACGCGATAAATCGATAACGCGCAACCCACGCTGTGGAACTCCGAATGCCCTCCTGCCAGTGCAATTCTCATTAGCACAGGATAGACGCCCAACATGTTTTCTTATCCCGTTCAAGCTACAAATGCTCAGACATTTGACAGTACCATGAAGGGGAAGGCGTCGGAATAGCTACTGACACCAGCAGCACTCCCTGATCCTCTTGTCTCACACGAAGTCTGGGGAAGTCCTTTTTGGTTGTACTACGCATTGTATAGCCTGTACCCCACCTCGAAGTTGTAACAAGCCACCGTGTCATACACCTGATGTTGTATATTGTCCGCTGCGAGCTCGCGAGCACCAATTATGATATCACGGCCACTGGCGGGGCGTCTAATTCACCACCGCCGATGGCACCGATACGACTTCTTCTTCCCATGACATGCCCGACAACATCTGGAACGACATTCTGACCCATCTATCCTCAGCCTACCAACAAAAACAAAAACAAAAAAATTAGGACAAATCGTCGTATCTAGAGCTTCGCGTAGAAACGGACTCGCCTACGGTTTTGCCATCCGGCGGGTGGATCTTTCTCCCCGCCTTTCCCATCCCTTTTCCTTGCACCACCGCTGCCATGCGGCGGCGACAGCGGCTTGACCAAAATCAGCGCGACATTCCTCTCGTCTGCCCACACGCCGCTAAGCGTTGTCTTGACAAGTCTGGTATAGCGCGCCGCGCCGTTTCGCTCGCCCTTCAGATTAAAGGCGTTCGCGGGTTCGTGCACCGACTTGCGCGCGTGTCGTGACATCGGCGGGAGCGAGAGAGTTGCAGCGCTCCCGAAGTCTTCCACGAAGCGCCACATGTGTCCGACGACCTTCTCACGGCCGACGGACGCCGCCGCCTGTCGGTCTGCTTCGTGCACCTTGTTGCTGCGCATCTTCGTGAGCGCGAACGGGTCAACGGCGCCGTGGTTCTGTACAACAAGCACAAGGATGAGCGGGCGAGACGGCTGTTAACGAAGATGTGGGGTACGTACTGTCGATAAAGTCGTCGAGGACGAACTCGAACTTGCCGTTGTGGATGGCCCTGAAGATGCAGTTTCTCTGCTTGTAATCCTTGGCGCGGAGGATATCGTCGTTTTCACCAAGGAAGTCCTGCGGTACCAGTGCATCAGCCATCGCTCAGCAAACACAGTGGAAGAAACTCGCGTACCTGTATCCGCGCGATGATGCGGTCTTCATCGTCAATGTCCAAATCCAACGCCAAGTCCAGATCGTCATCAAGCCCCCGCTCTTGGTCAAGTTCTTTCCTTTGATGGGCCATCGAACAGTCCAACTGCAAAGTCGTTCAAGGCGCGGGGCACCGTCGGGCAGGCACATGTCGGCACGGGTGACTTGGAGGACGATGTAAGGATCCGCCTGACGAAGACAAGGGAAAGTGGGCGAGTGGAAGTAATGGCAAAGATGTCGACACGGAGTTGGAGTTGGCCGATGGCATGCGAGAGATTCTAGCCGCAGAAGGCGAGGACGAGGACGAGGAGGCTTCAAGGAGCTCCTTTGGCCCGAAGAAGACGATGATGATGCTACCTCGGATGACAAGGAGTGGCGCGGGAGAGATCGTTCCAGGCGTACGAACGCGTCATCGCATCGGTCCCGATGTCCTAGTCCACGAGCATGCCCCCGTTGTCGTCCTCCTCGCTGTCCTCGACCCCGGCCAACCCCAACGTCGAGCCGCCCCAGTGAACTCCCGAGTCGCCGCGGCGCTGCTCGGCCTAATAACGCGGGTCCAGTTCGTGCCGGATGAGCCTAACATTGTGTTCCGCTCCGCCTTCCGGCGGGCGGTGCGACGTGGCCATCGCATGCGGTGCATCGGTGTGGGAAGTGGCGGAGAGGAGGGAGAAGGAAATGATCTTGAAAGCCAGCGCAGGTGCTGGTGTCGGAGACAGCGCTGGGGCGACGTCGTATTTTGGGACTGGTTCTGGCCGGAGCTTGGGCTCAGGCTCTGGTGGGAGAGCTGGCGCGTGCGGAGTATCAGATGGACCGGCACAGCAGCAGGAGGGAGGGTTTTTGCGTCCTGGAGGAGAAGGTTGGGTGTGGGCAGAAGCGAGTTTGCCATCTTGAGGATGAGGCGCGACGTTTACGATGATTCCATGGTCGTCATCTTCGCCTAGTATACCAGTGCCGATATGCTTCACTACGATGTCATTAGTAGATATAGACGAGTATTGCACTCGTGGTTCGGGGTGACCGATTTTCCTCCTTCTGGACGCTGGTGGCAATACTGGTTGGTGGTTGCTCAGATTAGGGAGTGAAGAAAACACGAACTCTTCGAGGATATCGATTATGCTTGCGGTTGCACGAGATTCGGCTACGTGGATCACCGCCAAGGGATGAGTGAAGTATAGGCGTTGGAAACATTGGCGAAGACCGCGATAGAAGCCCAGAAGTGGGATAGTACAGCAACACAAACGATGACTGGCACGCTTCGTGTTTTGCTGCGTCGCTCGTGGACAGATTCGCGTACAGAAAGTGCCTACCGTCAGTCATGCTTCCCGAGGAAAATACAGTTTATCCCACGGAGGTTGCGGATGTTGAACTCATTTTTGTGTCATTTTCGCGTATACAGTTTGTCTATTATAACCGCACTCTTTTCGGATGACAGTGTACTTTGCCACTGTCGTTTTCATAAAGTTTTACTTGAATCGACGAACCGTCTGTTGCGTCTGCTGCTGTCCGAGACCAGGGCCTGAACGCACTCTCCCGGCCCGGCTTCGCACACGCCTGCTGTTCTATTTGTCAGTTTCTCTCTACTTGCTTTCCTTGCAATAGACGGCCTCTGGTTCCGCATTTGAGCGTATGGGTGAACACACTATGCTGTCGCTGCGTTTCCCAACACTTTATACTTCTTTTGCTCGAGAACGGCCATTCACCTCTGCTTTATGAATTGGCCGCGATCGTCGACCTGCCCATGATCTTGCTATATTCCCTCAATGCCTAGCGCGAAGAGAACTCGGTCAACGATCAAGGCACCTTCGTGAGCTCCGTTTGCCCCTTTTGCCTTTTCGTCTCTGAATGTTTGGCAGATTTTTCGACGTTCCCTGGCTCGACGAGCTATGTCACCCCTTTCAGTTTTTAACGGTCCAGAGAATTCGCATGTAAATGTATTTCCTATGTGCCTACATACTAATTTGAACACTAGGTGGGTCCCTTGTTCAGCGAGACCCCGAACCCCTCGTCGTAAGAAATCTCAATGTATTACTCGTATCAATTTGAAGCACGCGAAAATTACCGGGAAATGTGTAGCACGACAATGAGATTCAACCTTCGGCGTGAACGCTCTCCACTACATTCTCGAAATTCAAACACAGGGATTGGCACCGACCGGCTGAATGCTCAGAAAGCTCGGGAAGCACCTCACGGACATCCGTGGCATGCTGGACAGGCTGGACGCCTCTATGGTATCCGTAAACGAGGTGCGTCGCTATGTGTATGCTAGAATGCCTTTATCACCGATTTTCCTACCTTTTTAGAGAGTCACTCCTGAACCCTCACGTCTTGAACCGTTCCTTCCTATCGTGTCGCGTCCGTCCCCGTTCATCACCCGAAGACCCGATCTGCCAATGGCCCAACACCTTGCACCACCCCCACGCGTCACGTCAGGTCTTCTCACTGAGAATGCAGGGGCTTCTGCAGCCGCAGCCGCAGCAGACGTCGACCTGCTCCTTGGCTCGGCTGACGAGCCCGGCACCTTTCTGCAGCCGGATCGGACGCCGTTTATGACCGGCGGGCGCAATACGGGGGGCGACGCGGCATCTGCCTCGGCGGTGCTGCAGGTCAACACGACGCTGCAGGAGGAGCTGGCGGCGCATATGGCAGGTCAGCTGCGGCGGAACCCGGCGCACTTCTCCGGCACTCTGGCGGCGGACCAAAGGGGGTGCGTCGCGTCGCGGAGAAGGTGGGCGCGAACCAGGAGGTGATGAAGCGGGAGCGGCTGTGCGATCGCCGCTGGAAGGCACTCAGAACGACGTGTTTGGCGATTCGAACGTGGACATCATGATTGCGGTTTTGGTGATGCTCTTTGTCATTCAGTTCACATGAGAGGCGATGGGAGATGGGCGTTAGCGTCATGATGAACCAGTTATTTTTTCCAGTGATTGAGTGTTGGTCTCAGCGATTTCAACATCTCCCTGGGCAAGGCGTCGACGCCTTGCCTGTGACTTACTGAGTTTTTTTTGTCAGCGTGTACTCAGGCTGCATCGATGAGCTATTATCAACTTAAAGCATGTCACATCACACTTCAAATCGCCTAAAGAAAATCCAGAGCGTTTCTATTTGGGTGTTAATACAAAGAGTCCAACTCTACCCATGTACGAAAGTCGACAGATCGAGGCGGGTTTCGTATTCGCCGGCAACCCATATATTACTTGAGCGATGAAGATGCACCCTATGTGGTAGCGGGATCCACATTAGGAGTTCACCTTCACTACCACATATCCATCCTGGACCCTCCTCGTTGATCACGGAGTGGTTGGTGAAGTCGACGTGGCTTGTATTTTCCGTATTTCTTGTCGTGGGGTTCAACATATGAATTGTTCGATCATGGGATCACGAGACGATCCGCTGGCCATCTGGTGAGAATGCCACAGTGTGACCAGTAAATGGGCCTGCCTCTGTGTCTCCCGTAGTCGCGTTCCACACACAAATTGTTTGATCGCCCGATCCTGAGACGATGCGCTGGCCATCTGGTCGATACGGCGATCTGAGTGCTGTCCAAGGACGATCCTTGAGCAAGCATCGCTGCTCAAAAAGGGACCGACGTACCCTCTTCTCGAAATTCGCGATGCAGAGGAACCCGGGCTGGAGTGGGTCACTATCAAGTAAGCACGGGTTAATGGCCATCTCAAGAACATTGACCCGTGCTTCAAATCTTGCACAGCGGCCGTACTGGATAGAAGAGTGTTTTGGAGGTCAGAGTTGGGGGATAGAGTGAGCGTGCGGTTCGAGCGTCTAGAAAACCACGAACCGATATGTAATCGATAACGCCCAACCCACGCTGTGCAATTCCGAATGTTCCCACAATTGTCAAGGGTGTTGTCCGCAGGCAGGCCGGGAATAATTTCAACCACTTTATTCTTACTCCTCCTTCTAATCCACTTTCTCGGAGAGAGCAGACGATATGAGATTAAAAACTATCCCTCTTCTGGTCGCCAGCGCTGGTCTCGGTAAGTCCTTCCTCTCATATCAATCAGGGCCAACTCACACTCTGTCGGAGTCTGTCGTTACTTGTCGTTTTCGACCCTTGCAGCGAACCCGCTCCATGTCATGATTATGTCTCCCTCATCCGCCTAGGGCACGCTGTAGCGGACGCGGGACCAGCCCCTGCCAACGGTTTCTCCGACGGTCGGCCGAAGCCCAATCCGCCATCTCTGCAAGAACATGCAGAAGGTCATGAAAAGCACAGTCTCGCGTCTGCTAGTGTTCGTCGGGATCGGGGGCCCTCTTTGGCCATCATTGCTCCCATTCCCGAGGGCGGCCTAACGCGCATCCGGATTACCACCAATAGTCAGGCTAGTCAAGCGTCGCACAAGTTCGCCGCGTTCCCTGTTATCGAGACGTTCGCGCCCGTTCCAGGCTGCGGTCTTGAGGATGTGGATCAACGTTGGTGCGCAATGGCTACTGATTTCGTTCTGCGTCATTCACACTCTCGGCAGCGTTCTTGTGGCTACCTTCACGCGACCAATTGGTCTGTCTTACAGTGTCGATTACTGTCCGGGAGTAATCCTTGCCCATGACACCGGCTAAGAGCGTGCTCATCGCAATAATCCTCGCAGCCGTGGGCCTTTCCGTTCCTCAGCTTCCGCAAGTGCGGAGTCGTTCATTACCGACGTACGGCAGGTCTGGACGAGGTTTACATGCTTGAGGGGCTTTCGGCAGGTACCCTACCCGTCCGTCTCTACATCTACATTCCAGTCACCAGGCGCAACGCCGGGCTTCTCAAACACTGTTCTCCCTCTTGCCTTGCCCAGCACTCAGATTGGTGCCAAGACATGCAAGCAAGAATTTTCCCTCCCGGCCTCTCCACCCCCCCGCTGTTGGCCCGTCCTCCATGACACAGATCACCACCTGTGCTACCCTTCGCAAGTCGTCTCACCCTACACCTTTCGACGCCTTTTGCTTCTGCGTGTGCATGGTACTGTGTTTGGCCCTTATATCTTATTTGATGATACCCATCCCTACGACCTTCGACGTTGCGCTCCCTGCTGGCCACGCAGAACACGCCGTGAGGCTTTGTGCTGAACTAGAGCATCCGGGTCAAGCACCAGAGGGATTCTCTGTCGAGGCCGTCGATTGCACCGCCGGTGGAGCAGGGGGTGCGCCTGTGCGCCTTCTTCCGAGGTATGGGAAGTCGCTCCCAGAGTTGTTCTTGCTCCACTTGAGCGCGCACCAACAATGCCACTTGTTCACTCTTCGCCGTTGAGCTGGCCGGTTCCACGATTTTTGAAGCGGAAGCGGTCCTCGGTGTGTCCACGCCTTCTCTGGGCGAGGAGCTACGACGTCCAGTCACAATCACACTCGCACGGAAACGACGCCGGGTCAAGGGCCGTCGGAATGAAAGAGCTTTTGTTCCCCGACGCAACTGTTTTCCTTCACTCTGGAACTGCGTGCTCGACCTCACCTCGCATCGGTCACTGGCAGCGGGCCAGACAGACAGCGAAGTGCTGTTTTGCCGTTCTCTACTATTACTACCCCGCGTACCTTATCTAAGAGCTGACTTCTCGCACCCAACTCCTTATTACCTTCTCCTTTCGCCTCCTAGTAACATGTCAGGCCCTTTTTGGAGTCATAGATATTCCCTGTTTGTGGATCTTACTGAGCAGCTGACTTTTCTTCACTCTTTGAACGCACAGCTGTCTTCGACGTCCTCACCTCATTGTATCTCACAATCCAGTACCACGTTTTCGCTCTTTCTTGCCTCTTCCTTCTGACTTTCTCTGTCACTTTGACATTCTCAGCGTATGGTCATTTTTATCTTCCCTCCCTGCTGCTTCCTGACAGACTTTTGTAATAAAATGCAGCTTCGACGATCTTTTTTTCCCCTCGCGTGTGAACAGGTTGAGTCGATGCTACGTGGGCTCAAATCGCGTCCGTACTTGACGTCCATTTCAGAGAACGCATGACCAACCCATCCTTTGTCCACCTGTTGCCTAGTGTTTCCCTCGTTTTGTCATAATTCATCAAACTCGTACTCACATCTGCTTGCTCTGCTGTTGCTAGCTCCACCACTTTGTCCAAAACAGGATTACTTTCTCACACTGGGGCCGAATAAGCGCCTTCGTGGCTTCCCCGCGTTCGGTTATGACGCGTCTCTTTCACACCGTGATCGCACATAACCATTACTGCACCCCCCCGCAGGAATCGCGGTCCAGGTGCGAATAATACATTATGTTCGCACCACCTCAACCCCCCTGGTGGACTTCCCAACATGAGCGATTCCGGCGAGAAAAAGTAAATTGTATTTGTCTTTTCCGTGCCTCCATCCAAAAAGTTCTCTCTCTTGACTTGGGCGATCATCCAAGAGGCTGTTCATTCGCCCGTACAGGAAGTTACCACAACGCTTATCCCACGGAAGCGCAATCGAGAACTCTACCATCACTGTGGCCTTCTTCCTGAACCCCGTTGGCGGCTGTTCGGACAAAAATCCGAAGTGGGCAAATCCTGTCGATCGCGTC